>ATSW01013994.1:0-18710 GCA_000444245.1 Botryllus schlosseri | reverse complement strand
GTGAGGGCGGTGCGTGGTCCCCACATTAATTTCAATATACGTAGTATTAAATTGCGCGAAGAAAAATTTCAAATAACATAAATTTGCTTAAAAATAATAGTATTTATGTTGATTTACGAAAAGTTTTTTAGCCAACTTCAAGCCTTCATAATTACGGATATGTCCGGCATATGTTAGAATTCCCGGACGCAGTTTTTACAGTGAAATTCCGGACATGTCCGAGAAATTCCGGACGTATGGCAACCCTAGGTAGCTGTACTTGTCTGGCGTTCTCAGTATTGAAATGAGAGTTACGTAGTTAGTTAACTACTTAGTAGAATACGAGTTCCTACGATATCATACACGCGTCAGAAATATTGGCGAGATTTCATAAGCTGGCCAACCTCAACAACCAATTATCACAACTGGAATGGAAAGTCGGTTGTCCTGATCGTTAGAACAGGATGGAGATGTAAATATTTGAGCAGTGATCTTTATATAGATTTGCTGATTCTACTTTTGGTTCAACTCTCGAATACACAATGCTGACAACGTCATAACCATGTTAGCTTCAGATACGCTCCCCCTAAAATGTATAGATTTTATAAATATAAATACTTCTGAACATATAGATAGCGAATCTATACCTAACCCGTGCAGCACTAAAAGTAATAAACTTTCTGGATTGGCCGATGTAAAATTATACACTCGTTATCCGAAAGTCATTCCCGTTTTGACTTTATGTGATGTTTAGCAGTTGAAACCTTGATGTCGAGCCAAGGTACCAGCAATGAAATAAAAATACACCAAAGAATATAACATATGATTATGGTGGTGAAATATATTTAGAAAGAGTTTAATCGAGTCCTTGCAGTAATTAGCACACATTTCATCAATATTTTTATTACGTTTCTTGAGCCTTTAACGGACCGCACAAAACAGTGTTGCGGGCCGTAGTTTGGCCATCCCTTGAGTAGAGGGTCGAGTCCGCGTCATAGTGTTGTGACTCGAGTCCGAGTCCAAGTAATTGTGTTCACTGTCCAGTTTTAGCTCAATCGAGTTCAACCCACTTCTTTAAACTCTGCTCGAGTGATATCGAATGACTTGTATTCATAATATCGTAATTTTCCTCAGTCCTAACAATTTCTGGGCCAATTTTATCGGTGTCAGGACTGATGACGAAATAACAATAATGTGGTGAATTTACTATTCTTCAAAACTACAATGAATTGTCTNTCTTGGCCNTCCTAGTCTCGAGTCATATGACTTGGTTCGAGTCATGCACAATGACACCAGTANAAGTCGAGTCAATGAACAAATTGACTCGAGTCGAGTCATTTNACGCATTTGAAGAAATGACTNGAATCTAGCCGAGTCACCAAGAAATCGTGACTCGAGTCGAACATGACTNGANTCATTACAACCNTGGCNCCATGACGCCACAAANAGCAACAGTTAATNTATATCGTTATGGTANGGCTCTCTTGGAATTNCANTNGACAATATAGNCCGAAGTGACTCTTTTGACGAAAAGGGCTCCCAACCCCTGCTATAAAGCTAGTTGTGGGCTTGAAAGATGCACNAGTTCCATGATCNTATCTCACTTCCATCGAACTTTGTCTTGAAAATGAGCAGAAAAAAGTGCCTTTATGAGTTATTTACGTGCAATTGTTACATTTGTNNCGTTCCAGAGCATGTTGGCCGAATAAAGCGGCTGTCCGGGTTATCCGGTGTCCGAATGAAGCGGAATAGAATNTATATTGCAAATCAGTGCGACTGCTGCCTGTTCCTTTTCCTANGCGAGNTCAGAAACGCGAGGATTCGCGCAAACAAGTGCGATCGCATTTTNTGNCCGCAACGCAACACCGTGATACTAATTACACTGTNCAAAGTTGTTTCNAAGAANACCGGTGNTTTTTATTAATTTTCGGANGCTGATCCNAAAATGCCATTTAAAATTTCGGAATAAATCTAGTTCAAAGTTGAATAATTTTTTATTTTTGTATAAGGAGCCAAATACGATATGGCTACCAAAANTTCCTTCATTCGGAGGATCTGTCCTTCTTTNTCAGGAAATTGANAATTTCCTCCGATNACNCCTAAATATCCTCCTTTTTGTCAATTCATCCNCCTTTATGGGTTTTACAGCTAGGACAATAGACAGGCTCGACTGAACATCGGCATAAATGTCANGAAATAGGTAATGCGGACATTCGAGCGGGTAGGGCGGGAGTCGAGTCAAAGTGACGACCTTTTCGCAGTCAACACAGCAAGATTTCCAGTAAAAAAATCAAAATCAGCTAAACTAACTTTTAGGAANTTTAAGAAGAGTCCTCCTTTCCCGANTCAAAAAATATTTTGACCTTAACACATGACAAGTGTTGGTGCACTCCAGTGAATGTAAAATCTACAATCTACGAACACTATACTAATTACATGCGTTTCTATATNTGTAGAGCACATACATGGAATCAAATCTCGCTTCGGNAAACTTCTAAACNATAGGCCGGANAGAGCTTGGACAGGTATTAGGTATGCGCACGGTCCTATTTCAACTCCTGTGAAGTGACCCATACGGTATAGTCCCAATGATATTGCTATAATAATCTCGTTGATCAAAACATTTGTACTCTGTGGTTCAAACAGTCAATGACCGCGGGAGGTGCTGTGGGTANNACTCGGGCGGGTTCGTTTCTCAGTTGGTTCGAACGATCAAGTAATCTCACGGCCATCAAAGTTGGTGGCAACCCGTCGACTCCACGCGGGAGGTTGTGGCAAGCNCGACATTCGGGACNGCAGACGCTTAATGAAAGTTTTCTCTCAGATGGGTTCTGGCACAGTAAGTTAGGNCNCCAGCACGAATCCTAATTCAAGATTACGGCCTCCACATACGGCTATTTTNGGCCAAATATTTCNGCCGACACACTTTTTGGTCAATTAACGGCTTCAGGCCGTTCATGCGAATTCGGGNCGTAGGATTTCGTTCGGTGTGTGNTGACACCAACGATGATAGGCTATATGTATANCGATATTGGCCAGTGGTTCTCCTAAACTAAGGGNCGCGCCCCCCTGTGTGAGTGGGAGTGACGTGAAAGCGTCTAAACTAAGGGGATNCGCCACTCCGCANGTGCGACAAAATAGTGTTTCTTGAACTTGGAATGAGTTTAATTTGTGCTGAAACTTCCAACAACGGCGCCAGCAAGCTGATGCTAGATTTTGACTGATGCNGAACCGCTTGCACTAATCAGAAGATGTCCGGGAATGAAGTATANCTGGTAAATCCATGTAGCCTAGGGTTACCANACGTCCTCTTTNAAGNGGATTGGTCCTCTTTTTGGACTTTTTTGAAAGTGTNCTCGGAGGACGCCCNTTTGTCCTCTTTTTTGAGATTTTGTCCTCTTTTTTGAAAATTTAGGTCAGATTTAGAGCAAATTGCGAGTGATATGCCGTAAATTAGCACAGAAGTGACGCTCCGGCGGGTATTTCGGAGTGAAAGTTGACCTTTTTTCTATTTTTTTTTAGTCATCCACCCAGCAATGTGGAGAGAAAAACGGTATTTTGAGCTCTGAGCGGAAAGATGACCTTTTTTTTAGTCAACCGATCACAAAGTGGGAAAAATTCACCGGTTTTTTGAGAATTCTTCTCCGGTTTTGCAAGTCTCAAATNTNTGAAAAAGTGTCCTCTTTTTAGATTTCCAAAATATGGTAAGCCTATAGTGTANCCTTGCCATTGGTTTTTGATTTAGCTCGTTGCCGGGTATGGTTTGAGCCAAGCTTAAATGTCTATGTTCCACGTGCTATCATTGCACTTGATTATGTTTAACAAAATATGCAACTGCTGGGATTGTTTTGCGCTCCGCGCGATTTACCTCCAGCTCATAGCTATTGCTTTGTGTATAGTCCGAATTCGATATTTGAAAAGNGTTGCAACAGCCATAATACATTCCATGCCACCAAACAATGCGTTTGGACTGTAAACATTATGCTTGCTNTTTCATGTATTATTTGATATGACGATAATGGGTAAGCGAAATTTTTCACTATCATCAGGGGGCGTGTCGAATAAAGTTTGAGAATCACTGATANAGGCTATNTAATCCACACAAACGTAACTTAACCCTAGCCAAAACTTTAAACCACATGCTCAACTGTCGCATATNNTTCCCAAACTTTTTGACCCTGTGTCGCATTAAAAAGGTGAGAAAATTCTTCAAAGAGAAAACGGTTGCTTTAAACAAAATTATATTCAGGCAGAGANCCCAAGCTCATGCGATTGCGTAGTCAAAACGGGTCGTTTCGTAAATCATGTAGCTTTTTTTCCTCTTCTGTGGGAGANTTGCTTGATTCTCTGCTTCCAAACCCCTGCAACAAATCCCTTACTTAACGTGTTCTTCTATATCATCTATATAATGACGCTAGACTTTTGCTGTGCGGACTCGTTCNTTTTCGGTGTGTAAACTNTTAGCTTTCTATTTGGGANTATATAAACTGACATCAGAAAAAATAAAACCCCTAAAATAACAAAGAGTACTTGACCGATCGGAAATCGTTGCCAGATCCCCCCCCCCCNCNNNNAGCATGGACAATACCAATATCCCAGTGACGTGCGGGGAGGTTCATGTTTGGTGGGGCACTATGACACATTTAGAGTCGGATTACAACGATAAATCCAAAAGGGTGGATTACACAATCTCATATATGGNATTTCATATCTCATGGGCATTTCTCGCACGCATAAGCCAATAGATATCCANATTTGAAGGTATAGGTATGGATGGAAAAGTAAGTGAATGTATTTTTNTGCATTACCTGTTGACCATCGCAAATCGATCTGTNCCTCACATNTTTATTGTCTCTNNGCGTAACAACGTCGACTTAAAAATTTTTGGCGATTTTGAGGTCGTTCTGGTGCTATGATATTGATAATATTTGGATTTCCAGAATTACTGAGAAAACAGCATTCGGTTNATACCGGTTACTAAAAATTCTGAGCTGTTTATGATGAATTGCGCTATCACTGGTGAAGCTCGACTGTACCTCCNTCCCTTGTGCCTCACCTCTCCTAACGCGCTATATTTGTGAACGATAATATACGAATTCCGTCAATTGGCTATAAAACTGTTAAAAATTGGTCATTCATGAATATCGANAAAAATTACCAATATTATCATTGAAGGTTTNCAGATTATTTTACTCATCCTGACAGCAGGCAGTGCCTCACTTGCCNCCCCCCCCCACCCCTCTGACAACAAGTAACTGAAATATGTCCGCCCATGCTANCACGATGTGGCTATATTACCAGGCTATACTCTATCACCATACCGATTACTTCGTTTTNATGACGTCGCACGTATCTATTGAAGTAGCNAGAATGCTTTTAGGTCGCATATGCATGTCTGCATTACCTATTTTAAATATTGNTACATTGCTATTTCAAACTGAAAATTACACACCTTAAACGTATGTGACGGGCACACANTTTTGGAATCATTGATCTACAGCAGGGGTGAGNAATTANTTTCCTCCGCGGGNCAAATGAGAAGTAAAAACTTCGTTGTTGGGCCGAGTGAAATTTNTTGGCTCTATTCTCCAGCGTATGTTGATTTTATTTCCAAATTACGTTGTTAGTAAATGCTGCTCAGTGAATGTGATGATGTTAGGTAATGAGAAAAAGACGGTTAATTAACAAAATATCTATTCTCCTTCACGATTCGAAATAANGTTAAACATGGTTCATTTTAACTCTTTATAAACCCCTATCCACGTTCTTTTATCAANACTCTAAAACAGTGGTTCTCAAACGATCGTGAAAAATTTCGCGCCCCTCCCTTATCATGATATCACAAAATATTAAAAAGTGCAACCAGAATGCTAGCAATCCCGAAATATAGTTCAATTGCATGAAGGTAGGCTGTTGAAGAGTAAATTCTGAAATATCAAAGTCTGNAAATACACAGAGCAATAACTATAAGCTGGCGGTAAATTGCGCGGATCGCGAAAANTTTTTTCNATAAACTTCGGCTTCGCGCCTCTAATGATGCTTTCACGCCCCCAATTCGAGAACCACTGCACAGAAATGTATATTNTATATGCAATGGTACAATTGCAAGGCATATTTTCTTGGTTGCTTCCTTCCGAGCAGTGTGTAGCTTAAGTAGCCTTGATATTGAGCGAGGCTTGCGGTGGTGAACCTCGCCTACCCTTGACCGAGTGTTTCGTGTTTTTTGTCATAAGAACGACTTTAATCAGAGTCCTTAATCTCGGCNACATGCTGAGCAAAAACTAAAAGGACGGGTGNACCCCTGACCCCAGTATGCAAATATTTAGTGCTCCAAGGTTTAAACCTTCTTTGAATTGAGTTTTTTGCTTTCTTTTTTNGCATGCCCGTTATTCCTTTATGTCTGATACATATGGTGATGGTGAGTCATACAGTAATCGCGAGCACTGATTGACTTGTCTTACGAATTAGGGACTTGGATAACATATCACGTAACAATTTGAAACACATGCCGTATAATGCGGTAATGTGACAATTGCTACAAAAAGTTTGAACTTGACTATATGGAAGGAGTGATTTCTTGTGACTTTAATTGCTGCTCATACTTTGCCATATTGCCTTTATTTTGAATCTGGATTACGCATGCGAGGAACGTAGGCAGCGTAATTGTGGCATATTAATGAACATGCTTCAAAGTGAACGAATTTTATGTTCAGTTTATACAGGCTATGGTTTNAGTCATTCAAATAGCAATTTTGGTGTTTTGAATTCCAAGCAACCTTTCGCGGGCCGAACAAAATAGCTTGGCTGGCCGCATTTGGCCCGNGAGCCGCACTTTGCCCATGTCTGATCTACAGGCTCGAAGCATGTGGAGGACGCTTTCATTCATATTTACACAAGCTAACTCAAGAAACGTGGAATGGGGTATACTGATACAGATGCGTGATAGTAATTACATGCGATACAAATATGACGGGGATTTCTTCACTAGATCGACATACGGAATGGAGGAAGCATCCGCCCAGAGCCATGTGTGTTCTGGATATTAGGGAGGAGTGGCAAAAAAACAAAATGAATTTCAAAAAGCGATCTTGATACAGGCCTATGATTCCAAATATCAAATAAAGTACTTCCGCCATAATTTTGAGTTCGTGCATCCTCCATAGTGGCCATGTAAATTCGTCGAAAGGGCTGAAAAGTGTTAATTTTGCCATATCTTGATCACCGCTCACGCTATAAAACAGGGGTCGGGAACCTATGGCTCCCGAGTTATACATGCCTCTTTTGGTGATATGATTTGGCTGATAAATTTTTAATTTTGCACTGGATTTGAGTCTTATTGATCTATGTTGCTGCAACTTTTTCATAGATTTCCATAACAGCCAAAATCAACATTCATATGGTAGGTAGAGGATACAAGTATGATTTCAACAGAGTGGCGTGGTTTTTAAAGCTCGGAACCCGCCACCCTTTTTAAGATCCAAAAATTTATGTCAAATATTTCCATCTGATCAATGCTCATTTATCAGTCCAATATAATAATGTTTGATATTCTATAACAAGAAAATACTACAACTTCGAGTTGTTGTTGTTTTGCGGTATTCATGGTGTTTGTCGATTACAATGGTCATTTACATCAGCCTAATATTCTCTAGATTTGATTCCGTAACTGCCGACTTGTAGCACTTTGGTAGGAATTCTGTGGTCGACCTCGGTCGGACTCGAACCCACAATCCATTTGTGTTGCAGCTGCGGATTATATCACAACGCTATCTCGCCACGGCCCACAACTTCAAGTTATTTAGGGGTCAAGTCGGGTGATCTAATCCATTTTGTGCCTTTTGTCGCCTTGAAATCATGGATTGTGACGCCTCAAAGGCAATCCCGTTTTCGGATATACATTGTCTTCCTGATCATCGGCGAGCTCCCGTGTATGTGACAACCCAATTACAAATTCGAATTACAAACATAATCAACCACATTCCAGATTAGCATAACCTAGCTTTCTCGAAGTATTGTTAAAATTTAGGTTTGTAACGCAATGTTATGTTACCGCGAAAGACTTTGAGAATTGAGTATAGCAATATCAGAATAATATTGGTTAACGATATTCTCCATCATCACATGGCCCTCACGAAAATACATTTGAAAATATGTAGCTGGTGAGAAGTTGCATGACGCCACAAATCGCAATGGTGACGCGACAGTCAATTTATATCGCTGTATGGCTCTTTGAAAATTGCAATTGACAATATAGTTGGGTTACCATACATCCTCTTGATTTGTCCTCTTTTTTCACAAAATTGAAAGTGTCCTCGGAGGACGCTTAAATGTCCTCTTTTTTGGGAATTTGTCCTCTTTTTTGAGAAAAAGTAATAAAATGCCATGAGAAATGCGGGAGCCGAACAAAATCACGACCTTTTCTCTGCCAACACCACAAAAGTATCGTAGAAATGGTGTTTTTCGGGAATCAAGGCAAAGTGATGAGCTTTTTTTTAAGTCAACTCAGAAGTTTTGGTAGGAAAAATTTCAAATTCACCATTTTTCTTAGCGCTGTCAAAATTTTTGACCTCTTTTTCGGATCTATGGTAACCCTACAATACAGGACCAGGCCAATATGACTCTCGTGACGAAAACAGACGGGTCGGCGGCTACGAACCACTGGTCTTCACGAGTGTACGACACCATGGAGAAAGAGTGGGAAGTGATAAATGTTAGCGTAGTCTGTTCGACCAAACGTTCCATTATTGCTTACTTATCCTGACATTCTCCTTTATGAGTTTTGTTTTGTTCTAACAGCGGTGAATATGTATAATAAAACATTGGTTNGCACTTAAAATCTACAGAANGAAAAATATCGCATCNTTCTACTGATTCTTTTCNATCGCAGCGTNTCCTGTCCTTTTCGAATGTTCATGTTCACCACAGACCACACCAGTCTCNACGATACGGCNCNTGGACCGCCACCAATCCATGCGTTTTACAATTAGTCGTAATATTTCGATCACNNGGTGTGCTGCAATTTCAACTTTTATTNGAGTATTTATTACTTCATAATCTGCCACTCGATTGTACTTTNNTNGTGTGAGGTGGTTATCTAAACGCGCGTCCTTCTCCAGATGACTTATTCGGCAACATATGTTTATGAAATACGTTCGACATCAGTTAGTAGATCTTGAAAAAAAGAACTTNAATTTACAGATATTGCCAGGACGCCGAGTTGAANAAATANGGGAGATACGAAAGCGAAAAAATCGCAACGGTTGTGAACACTCCTTACATACAGAATATCCAGNATAATATTCNAGTAAATTAGCAAGATCNTTTCCCAAGGCNATCGTACTATTTACAGAAATGTATNCAGATGATATTGTGATATCTTGGCAAAAGGTATAAAGTTAGGGTTGTGTTCAAAACAAAAATCAATTTAAAGGCCCCTGTTTAAAACGTATTTTATTGCTTTTTTNCTAAGCCATGACGTCACGCATATTCAANTGTGACGTCGTAGTGGACTGTTATTCAAAATTGAAAATATAGGGTAAATATAGCTNCTTAGACGAAATAGGCTTCCAACCACTGTCGTATACGGACCAAAAATATATTTAACCATGCAGGACTACATCGTCTTTGTATGGTCGGCGGTCATCATATTCAGAACATTCATTCTGTTCTAATGATCTATATCTACGTACTAAAGCTGTTGAACAGACTATATCGAGGGTTCCAACCATCCGATATCGTATAGGCCTACGTCGGCTATATCGGGTGGTTATCTTCGTCCGTAAGCTCAAAACATGTTTTTGAAAAGTATTTACAGAATTACGGCATAATTATACAATATAAAAACATAATTTTGTTCTTTCAAAAAGNCCTTTGTTAAAATCACTGCTTAAAACATGTTTTAAACAAAGTGTTTTAAACAATCANTTGTTTTGAATGCAACCCTATATAAAGTTATTCGGATATTGATGTTCACTGTTCATAATATCGACGTCATGAAAATATTAGTCACACGAAGGCAGCAACCGCATCTGCACGCATCACATATCCTCCGGGCATATTCCAGACGTGACTTTGATGTCATCAATAGCGATGTCCGACCGGAAGGTCATGCCTCTTGTTGCAACAATCTCAATCTGAATTCAATAACACCCGTCGATAAATCCAGCTGATNAACGCAAATGGGATGGTCTCATAACAAACAAAAATCTATAAAACTCGACCCGACTTCGACCACTACCTTTAATATGCGGGCACAAGNGCATGGAAATCTTTGCTCAAACGGGCNCTAGCGGAAATAAAGGGTATGCCTACATAACTAATGATGACTGCGCAGTTGCACAGCGCACAATCCCCATGAGTTCGTGAACTCATACTGAAATGCACATTCTGTAAACCTCCCAGGAACTTGAATTGTCACGCANAGTGGGGTTATCGTATCTCGAAATCAAACTGAGAAAATATGACACATCCGAGACAGGCTATCAAAATATATGTCTTGTCTTAAGTCGTATGACTTGGTCGAAACATGCGTAATTCGAACGTCACGTTTTATTTTACCACAATCCACACGAATAATGATTTATCATACCCTATTTCACTCTCATCTAACTTATGGTATCATTCCCTGGGGATCCACATGGGAGAAACATTTGGATCGAGTTAGGAGCCTGCAAAATAAAGCCATCAAACTAATATGCCTTGCCAATCGTAGAGATCACGTTAACCCTTTATATTATAATTTAAAAATCCTGAAAATTGATGATATTTACAGAATTGGAATCGGCATTCTGATGCATAAGTTCTACAATAACAACCTACCTGACATTTTCTCGAACTACTTTACACCTATCAGCGAACATCATTCTCATGTTACAAGAGGTTCTGTTATGAATCTGTATTTACCTAAGGCCCATCACAAAACCATTGCCTATCAAGGTCCTCTAATATGGAACTCCATTCCTTCGCATATTAGGAGCAATACTTTATATGCATTTAAAACCATGTATCGTGCCTTCCTTATTGAATCATACAAAAGCTAAAATGTATTTTTAGTGTGAACTAGTACCGGTCAACATATCTTGTTTGCTTCAGACCAGTACACTTTATATTCTTTTCCTCCGTTTTTCCTAACATGTGCTCTTACATTTATCCTGTCAATCTTACAGTTCACTATTGCAGTACGATGTATGCCATTTATAGCCAATCTACTTCGATCAGCTGCAGTAGACTCGATGATCAACAGATCACTTCGCTGCAGCTTCATCTTGCAATCGTAAAACATATTGGCCAATCCTATGAACTGTAAATCGTATTCGTACACATCTCATTTGCTTTGAAATTGACACTGTAACCATTTTTTTTTGTATGTGTCCGTGATTCTGAAGTTTATGCTATTTTGATGCCTGTTTTGTTCTTTTGCGATGATGAATAAAAAATTCTCTCTCTCTCTCTCTCTTTAATGACTCGAGAACAAGTCCAGTCAATACATCGAAATTAGTTTATAGATTTGTTCATAATTTTCCATTCCAAATCTTGTATGGCTGAAATGACCGAAATACATTTAAAAGTCCAACGAAAATTCAAAATCATTGATTTTTTTTACAAATAAAACGACTCCCTGAACAGCAAAGAACGAAAGTATATGGATAAATCCAATACAATAAAGCCTACACTTTTCAAATTCAAATCCAAGCCAATATATGACAAAGTCAGGATCACTGAAACCCAAGGTTCCAGCAGTTCTCGGCAGTTGTAGCTTAATTTATTCGCTAAAATTCACCAGAACCAGATAACAACTCTGGTATACCATATCAATTAATCCCGAGCCTACCTCATAACCGGAAAGCGAACCAGAATCTGAAGGTGAAGGGTGGCAGGACGATGAGGATAAAGAATACAAATCGCAACCTGATCAAGAGAAGAAACCTTCTACCCCACCTATCCATGTTCTATTTAGAGGTGTGCCAGAACCAACGTCCTCAACAGAGCCTGAAAATACACTAGAACCGGAGAATAACTCTGGCATACCACATATGAATCCTGATCCAACCTCAGNGTCCAGCAGTTCTCGATCGACAGTGGTAGCTGAATTGATTCGTTAAGTTTCCATCTGCCACNACCACCATCATAATCGTTGTGTTACAATAAGTAACGACATCGCACCATTTCGAAAGATATTTCTACCTCCCATCGTAACCAATATGTAGTTTTAATACAGATGAACTCTGCACTATATTTGTTGCGTGCGCTCAAGTAGATATATACTCACCACAGATACCCCGTCGCTGACAATGCTAGTGGTCATCTTCTGCCACCCCATGTGCGCGAATCGATTCTCGTTCACTGACTTTCCATTAACCTTCAATTCAAGGTGAGCCATTTCGTCCACGTACATATGACAGGCAAACTTGATGCAGAAACACCCGCGAATGCCGCNGGGCCCCTTTAGAATGGCCTGATCGCCTTGCTTCGCCGGTCTGCTGCCTTCCATATATACGTAGTATTCTGAAATATATTAAGCAATATAAGCAATACATTTTTGAAACGAGTCACGTTCAACGGCCTCCTATTCTCTTTGTGCGACGAAACCTTGCCCATATAAAGGTTTACTNTTCTGTATTTAAGGTGGAGTTTCAGTATTAGTATCATTTTATTATTATCATTATTTTCCGATTCGAGATACTGCAATGATTGCAATACAATGAAGATAAAGGTCGAAATCGCAACGACTNTGTAAAGTTTATCAACCTCCCATATCTTAGCCTTGAGTAGGGAAAGAAAGAGGCTGATAAAACATACACTCCTTTACTCCTATATTCAAATGTTCCTCAATTCCATGTTTTATGTTANGATCTAACCTACCGTAAACCAAAAAGAACATTGTTTTATATAGTTTCNATCCAGAAACGAAATGAATAATAACTCACACTTTGGCGTAAAATGAGATTTTGAAGCACAAAGTTACAATATTTGAGGACTCATATATATTGCTGATAGACTCAAAGAAGTCGTCATTCNTTTGCCAATTCAATACATAAAATTCCAGTAATGGCCTTCTCGTTCTCACATCAGAAATGTACAGTGGCATTGTAATGAACAAAACTTACATATTTAAGAACAAATGACGATCACGTTGGTCATTTTGTGATTGCTAAATAAGATGGTTAAATACATTGCTGNACTTGTNTT
The DNA here is from genome assembly GCA_000444245.1 of Botryllus schlosseri. Classification (NCBI taxonomy): domain Eukaryota; kingdom Metazoa; phylum Chordata; class Ascidiacea; order Stolidobranchia; family Styelidae; genus Botryllus; species Botryllus schlosseri. The sequence goes on along the minus strand of ATSW01013994.1, from coordinate 5,543 downwards.
GTCAAGTCACGGGTAGTATTAGACAAAANAGTANATAGCATGACGCAGACCCTATGCTTCATATTACAAATGATATCCGGTTTACTCCAGTCTAACGCTGCAAACAAATGTTTACGTCACTCCGAATTAATTTTACACCCCCAAAGAGAAAGTCACTGTCATGAACGCCTTACGTAGCGAAAGTAAATTTAATTGTGAGAACAGCTGTTCGCATCATCCAATTCCACGCACATTAAAACAATAGAACGATTATGTTAGAGAACGGGGTATTTCTTCAGAACCACATGGAAGAACGTGTTAAAGAGCGAAATGCGCCCATTGTTTGGTGCGACGCGGGGAGAGGAGGCTTGAAGAATTGACTCCCTTACCGGATCACGATGTTAACGACACATATAGTTTGATATCGAAGACACGTGAAAATCATATGCTATCTAGAATGATGAAATAATCTAATGATTGTTGGCCGAGTAAAATCTACATATCGGCAATATCTACCCTTCTGCATTCCGTGGAAGCTGGCCACGAGATAAGCAGCGATTGAATATATGATTGAAATTGTGAATGTTTGCGTAGCGCTGCGTCTGACCATTCATATTGATACAAACCCAACTCTTTTCCACTGACAGGCGTCAGTGTTTTTTTATTTGTTTGATATCCATGGTGTTTCTCGACTACGTTACTCAATGTTCATTTTACGCCAGGCCGATATTTTCTATTTTTGTTTCCGTACTTTTGTCTCCGTATTTACCGCGTCAGGGGTAATAGTCAGCAACTCAAATCTGTTCGCCTCGATTATTTTCCGAATTTTCTTGCCGGTAAGGTCATAATTGGTGATATGATTGTGTATATATTAAGTTATTTTCAATTCTCTTCTGCCGACGAGTGCCAACCGAAAATATTCGGGTTTATATCAATATGAATATATAATTCAATCGCATATTAGAGTGCAATACCTCCAAGAGTCTATCCTGTCCATTTGTATATAAAAACATGATAAAATACATTTGAATAACGATATAGGCCTAAAGCTGTGTAATGTGTATAGTATATTTATTATTTCCTTAAGATGTAGTTGGTATTATATGTATTTCTATTACTAATACAACGGCTGGAAAGCGACGAGATGACTTCGATAATCTTGTATTATATATCCATCAAAAACTTGATACCTGCCAAATCAACTCCTCACTTATTGCGAGTCTCTTATAGCTAGTCTATGATTATATACTATATATATAGTTCTGTTACCTGGGCGTGATTTGAAATCTCACCTGGTCAATTGAAATCTTTAGAGAAATGGGAGAGAGGGATAGAGAGAGAGAGAGAGAGAGAGAGAGGGAGAGAGAGAGAGAGAGGATGAGAGAAACGTAACGACTTCAATTCCGCACTTAATAACCAGTTGAGAGGTGGAGTTTCTTACTTCCGTCGAAGGCACTTGATGGTCCAGTCGCGGGCGAGCTTGTTGGCCCTTTCCTTAATATCCACGGTCGTTTAGCATCCGTGTCGTTACTCCAACCACCAAAATCGCCATTCTCAAAAGACGTTGATGCGCCTGTAATGATATAACTCGTTAAACTAGTCGGGACCACGGCGGTAAAGTTTTAACTACCGTAAATCGTCTTGTAAACTAAGCAAATTCGAATAATTTTCGGACATGAAGTTAAGACAACGCGACCTTGTGAATTCATGATTTGATGCTTACTTGAGGTCAGGATTTGAAGATGTAATCCACGAATTAATACCACTATGAAAGCCCATGTTTTGACTTTGTACTTACCTTCAGGTAGGGGATAGATTGAATTATCACAACCGGTGGAAGATATCCCAACAGGCTTCGGCCTCATCTCTGGCGATGGTTCACTAGATGTATCTTGATATTCCATCACGGTGCTACCATTTTCTGGGCTCGGCATCGTGTTAGATTTTGCATAACCTTCGCCATCTTCTGAATCGTCATGTTCTCGCTCAATGCCTGTACCGCCTGACTCTGGTTCCGGTTGTGGCTCGCTTTCAGGATTAGCGATTGGCTCCGTATTATTAAACGGCATGGCAACATTTTTACTGGAATATGACTGCGACTTGTATTCCTCATCTTTGCCGTCTTGCCCTCCTTCGCCTTCAGGTCGTGGCTCACTTTCAGGTTCAGAGGTTGGCTCAGGGTTTATATGTGACATGTCAGAGTTGGTATCCGGTTCTGGTGTATTTTCAGGCTCTGTTGAGGGCGTTGGCTCTGGCTCGCCTTTGAATAGAACAAACATTGGTGGAGTTGATGGTTTCTTTTCTGGTTCGGCCCGTGATTGATATTCCTTATCTTTGTCGTCCTGCCATCCTTCACCTTCTGGTACTGGTTCACCTTCAGGTCCTGAGGTTGGCTCAGGATTCATATGGGGCATGCCAGAGTTATTCTCCGGTTCTGGTGTATTTTCAGGTTCTGTTGAGGGCGTTGGTTCTGGCGCACCTCCAAATAGAACATTCAAAGGTGGGGCTGCCGGTTTCTTTTCTGGATCAGACTGTGATTTGTATTCTTTATCTTCATCGTCCTGCCACCCTTCGCCTTCAGGTTCTGGTTCGCTTTCAGGTTCTGAGGTGGGCTCAGGAATAATCAGTGGCATACCAGAGTTGTTCTCCGGTTCTGCTGTATTTTCCGGCTCTGTCGAAGGTGCTGGTTCTGGCCCACCTCTAAATAAAACATTCATTTGTGGGGTAGATGGTTTTTTTTCTGGATCAGGCTGTGATTTGTATTCTTTGTCTTCATCATCCCGCCATCCTTCACCTTCTGGTAGTGGTTCGCTTTCAGGTTCTGAGGTAGGCTCAGGATTAATTGGTGGCATGTCAGAGTTGTTCTCCGGTTCAGCTGAATTTTCAGGCTCTGTTGAAGGCGTCGGTTCGGGCGCACCTCTGAATAGAACAAACATTGGTGGGGTAGATGGTTTCTTTTCTGGTTCTGCCTGCGATGGGTGTTCTTTATCTTCGTCGTCTTTCCAACCTTCAGGCTCTGGTTCGCTTTCAGGTTCTGAAGTAGGCTCAGGATTCATCGATGGCAAGTTCAAACTCTTCTCCGAATCCGTTTTATATTCCTTGTCATCATGACTTTGCCAACCTACATCTTCCGGTTCAGGTGAATCTTCGGAATCTGACGCCGGTGGTTCTGGTACGTTTCTGAATAGCACATACATAGGGGGCGTTTCTGGCACATTTTCAGGTTCCGCTGAGGGAGGCGGAGTTTCCGGCATGCTTCTGTCAACTACTGGCGCTCCGATATTCCTGAAAAGAACATACATCGGGGGCATGTTGGCCTGCGGCTGAGATTCAGGTTCCGGATTGCTTTCTGGCTCAGCCGCTGGTTCTCCTTCTGGGTCACTTGGCTCTTTCCCCGCTTCGTCATAACCGTCTTCTTCCCACGGGGTGCTCTCTGGTTCAGCCCCGGCTCCAGCCGGTGGTTCAGGTTGTCCTGACGGCTGACGCGTATTTTCGGGGGTTGGGTTATTTTCCGGATAGGACGCCTTGTCATCATCGGCAATTCCGTGTTCTCCGAAATCGGTACTCTCTGGTTCTGGGTTGCTGGATTCTGGTTCAGGATTTGAGGACATCGTTGTGTCGCCATATGAATACATATCATAATAATAGTCAACTGTTCCTTCTTGCGTGTCTGATCTCTGATCCGGTTCAGCTTTTCTAGTGGATATGGGAGCATCCTCTTTCGTCTTTATGATAGGTTCTGTATTGCTAGAACCGGGTAGGGATACTTGATCTGTCTCCTGATTGTAATACATAGCATCGTAATAATATTCATGTTCGCTGCTCGTAGAAGAGGATGCGCCCTTATCCGAAGAATCGTGATCATCGGTCATATCACTGCCTTCGGGTACAGGTTCGCCTTCTGGATAAGTCGCAATGTTTGTATCGGACATATCTGCCACCCCAACGTCCATCTGACACCTTAGCGGGATTTTGATATTTGGTTGGAATTCATTCTCGTCTCTTATCACTGTTGCCCTGGAACACAGGATGAATGATGATTACGATACACTGCAGGTGGGTAAATACTTCTAATGCAGAATTAATTCTGCCTTACTTTTTACTAATAGTGAGACTAATAGCAATCGTCCCACGGTTTGTCATCAACATGGATCCAAATTGGACAGAACAAAGGCGTCCTCGAGTTTGAACCGACTTTAGAGTATTATGTATGATGGGAAGTAGGAATAAAAGGTACGTATCGATTGTAACAAAATAATTCGCCAAAACTGAGTTCTGAGTTCCGAGTATAGCGATAATGGCCGAAATCAGGTACATGCGTATTGCCGGCGTCTGTGATACGTAACGTCTTCGCCGCTTAATTCGAAGACTGCTTCCGCTAACCTTTGGCTGGACAAAAGTCGTTGCCCGGATCAAGCGCACATCATTTGATCGTTTCATGGTCAGGCGCAAAGGCAGACAACACATTAAAAATACTATACTGTTGCGTAAAAATGAAATAATTGCCGCTACGCTATACTGCAGTAATTGACACTGAGCGCGTAAAACAAAAGTTATACGTTTAAGGTAGTCGTATTATACAGTATTTGACACCAGACGACTCGACAAGTGTTACTGCCTAACACATAGCATAAGGCTACCATACGTCCCTAAATGTCCTCCTTTTTGGAAATATTCTCCTTTACAGCATTTACAGCTAGGATAGTGGGCAGGTTCGACTGAAAATCGGCACATATGACGCTAAATATCAGATACGAACGTTCGAACGGGTCATTCGGTAGTCGATTAGAAGTGACGATCTTTTCTTTTAGTCAACGCCACAAATTTTCCAGCAAATAGCAAAATCGGCTGTTTTCAGTCTTGCTCAACTTGCGACTTCAACTTTCAGTCTCCCCGATTCCAAAATATGGTACACTAATATTGCATGCCATGCAGCTGGGGATGAAATGGTGTTCCACTTGATAAAAATGCACCACAAATAATAAGTAACTGAAAAATCCTCAAGACCTAATACTTTGGTGGGTTCGTATTCGCTTACGCTACGGTTGTGGCTGAAAAACGACGACAAGTTCCAGCATGATCATTCGTGTAGCAGTGCAATGGTTCTTAAACTTTTTGTCTTCGCAGACCCGTTTTGGACCGCCATGCACCTCCGCGCATCCCCTCAAGTTTTCGTTCAAAATTAGCTCAATATTAGTGCAACCCTCATCTGTCTTGTGAAAATATTAATTATAGGCTAGTGATAAACAGCCACAAAATGAATTTTCTTGAAAATAACACTACACTATATGTAGAATTGTAGATATTGGTTAGACTTTTATTCGAAGCGAATTCTGCAGCTGTGTTTATTGTCTTGTAAATACGCTTCTTCGATTTGATATGAATGGGCGCCGAAAATTTATTTACACGAAGATAGTGGTGGCGAATGTAATATTAACGTGTTACGCTTCCGACGACAGCTTTTGGTGTGAGTTTTTGATGAACATATCACGTCCAGTCTAGTCATTAGGGATGGTGTGAACGTGAGGTTCACGTTCGCGTTCTGTGTGTGAACCTCGGAAATT
>ATSW01013992.1:0-11290 GCA_000444245.1 Botryllus schlosseri | reverse complement strand
GAGCTCAAAATCACGTTTTTCACTCCACATTGCAAGGTGGATGACTAAAAAAAAAAAAGGTCTTCTTTTCGCTCAGAGCTGAAATCACCGCTTTTCCCTCCGAAATACCCGCCGGAGCTTCACTTCTGCGCTATTTTGCGGCATATCACTCGCAATTTCCTCTAAATCTGACCTAAATTTTCAAAAAAGAGGACAAAAGGGCGTCCTCCGAGGACACTTTCAAAAAAGTCAAAAAAGAGGACAAATTCTCTCAAAAGAGGACGTATGGTAAGCCTAATATAGGGGTTGCAATATATATTACTATATATAGCTTCGAAACGACTACACCTGAGCTGCAAGAAGAAGTAAGTCCGTGGTTGACTACAAATGCCGTTCGCTCCACAGCAAAAGGAGAGCATCCGACCTCAACGACGTCAAACACTCGAATGTCCACAAGTGTGTATTTGATCCTACGCAGCGTTCAATAGTTCACGTTCACACATAACAAAAGCGATCGTATTCCGAGAACAGCGAACAACGTACGCTGCTTGAAGCTTGCACAAATCACGATAAAATGTATAAAACACCAAAGTGTGGAAGTATGGAAATGTCGTTCCATACCATAGATTAAAATCTTCCATTCCATACCATACTCGCATTGCTCCATATTCCGTACCAAAATATCGATCCATACCATACCATAATTTCATACCATACCATACCATACCATATCATGCCCTGCTGGGATGACCGCTAATCACGTCCATTGATTGCATTATTTTACGAAGAAGAATTTGGAAACGTATGGCGTAACATTTTGCAGCACAGACCAGGCATGGAAACTAACAAGATTTCAATTTGAATATGAAAACAATGACTTGTAACTTTAATTGTTACGTCATAATTTTCTAGATTGGTTTCATTTTGAAGCTGGAATGCTAACACGACGTACATTTTGATCCTATATCCGCCCACATGACGGTGGAGCTGGTGGAGGATGATGACTTCGAAAATGCACGGAACGCATTGTACATCGTAAAGTCATGACAAGGCACACGGATAAGACTATTTATGAGCTTGATTGCCGGTCCGCACCAGCAAGTTGCACATCAGACATGGGGTGATTACTGTCATGNATGTANTCGATTNCTGATTNCGATTACTTATNANTTANGCGATTACGATTACGATTACAGCAAAGTCCGCGAGTAGTCGATTACGATTACGATTACTTTGGAAAAGTATAATCACGATTACTCACGATTACATTCATTTTGCTTCTGAGAAGTTATTTTTGGAAGACAACAATGCGATGAAAAGGCCTCATGAGAGAAGGTCTTTTATTTTTAAATGAAACATAACGACGTAATTTCCTGTGTATGACATAATATACCATTGCATTATTCATACAGAAATAGGCATTTCGGTGCCAGCCAATACCGCGACGCAACACGCCAAGACATGCTACATTGGCCGAAACATTGTGTATTTCTCCATTGTCCATAGCCGCGCTGGATTGTCGCGAAGAATAGTCTTCTCAATCTCAGCCCCACAATACAAATGTCACCTGGGGCACTCACTGAGGAAAGTGATGAATCACGTGCAGAAATTACAATTTCTGGGTGCGTCTCACGAACGTTTTTCGTTTAGTTTTCTTTTCGTCTGCTACGTTTGGGCGACTCCAATATCCGTTGACGATATAGCACACAGGTGGTCACGAGTTAACAATATACAATAACGTTATAGTTGTAAATTATGTGCCTAAATATTCGCGCTTGGCGCGACTTGGCAGCAAATGCACACTGCACAGCGGTTCCATCGCATCAAATCGTGTTTTCCAGTTCTTGTGAAAAGCCCGTTCGTTCAGGGGGGTCTGGGGGACTTAGCCCGCCACAAGCTTTATTGATCGCCTTATGGGGAGTACAAGATCACCATTTGTGAGAAAGGCGGTGGTCTAGTGCTGTTTGGTACTGATTTTAGCTGCAATCCACCCTAACATGGTGTGTAAGCGGATGGCAAGTGGCAGATCCAAATGCTGAGTATAAAATTGCGAAATAACAATTGTTGCCCGTTTTAAGTAGGGCCGTATGAGAATATGATAAGGTAAACATCAACTTCTGTCTGCAATCCACTTAATACAGATATATCGATCTGCCGTTATACGAGTTATGATCTTTTTTAATCAGCAGCCTGGTTTTTAATGCTTCGGTGTAGAAATTGTCATATATAATTTGACGGGTACAAAATTTCAAATCTTGGTCTAGACCAGTGGTTCTCAACCGCCGGTCCGCGGACCGGTGCCGGTCCGCGACGACATTCCTGCCGGTCCGCGAGGTATATTACAATTTTATACTTCAATTTCAAGATGTAATGTTGAAGGCTTATCCATTGATAGAATAAATAAAACATCAAAATAATTCAGAAGTTCGTGACGTGTCATTAGGGCTTGAAACATGTTCGATTTGACTTAAAGATCAAGACATGTTATTTGACGAGCGACAAGTACAGAACAGGTGTGAACTGACTCATCGCTAAACAGCGCAGTTTGCGCGATCATTCGTTTTCGATTCATTCATTTTGTGTAGGACCGTAACTTTTCCCAACATGTCACTAAATGTCTTGCATATTAGGTGCCCTTCTCCGAGATATACGCATGATTTATAGAAATAGGCATTTATGCGTCAGCCATTACCTCGCCACGACCTACCCACCCCTAATGAAGTATAGGCTAACATGGAACTCCGAAGGCTGTGCCAAAAATTCGGCAGCGAGAAAACCGATTCAGTCATTATAATGATCGATAATATTCGGTATTGCCGCGATTAAGCTACATAAACTCTCTGCTTACACCGAGTAGAATGAATGTGCTCACAAGTACAGGTGAAAACATCCACCGAACTGTAGGGTCTGGGGGTGAATCCCCCGGAAGTTTGGCTTATCTCCCTGTGGGGGACCAACACCAACGTTTTTGGGGTGGGTTAACGAAGTGCTTTTGCGGCCCGAATTTCCGGATGGCCGCTATAGTTGCGGCAAGGTGTTTTCCTGCGGCACACATTGTATTCGTAGTTGCCAGAGTAGCGTATGCGTCTGATGGAAGTGGGCAATGAGCAAGGTAGCACGACAATGTGCTTGGTTCAACTTGGTGCTTCGTTCAACTTGGTTCGATTTGGCGCGGTCGGTTAAACCCACGACCTTCGGCGCGAAAGACTGTAAACGACTCTCGGCGGTAGCACGTTTATCTGGATAAGGCAATTTTACCTCGAGTCAGCAGACCGACTACCATAAAATCGCATGGATGCTATCATGAAGATAATTAATTTTACGATCAAAACCCTTTAAATGTCCCTCTCTAGCACCCTATAATTGCAAAAAAATCGGTTGCATACTTTACATTTTAGCTTCATTTCAATTTTCGAAGTGCACCGGTCCGCCAGACATTTTAAAAAATTTTACCGGTCCGCGAGGTGAACAAGGTTGAGAACCACTGGTCTAGACTGTATACGTAAATAGGCCTACCGCTCGCCAATCAGCTACGGTCAGATTGCGTTTACCTAAGCATAACAAAACATCAATACATTGTACCATGTACGATTGTACGTACAATTTATACATGCGTTACTATTCGAAACTAGGCCGAGTGGTGATTAATTATCCTACTGCGAGGTAGTGGCGTGTGCACTGTGCAGTGTATTGATAACCTGACATAATCCACAGCGGGTGTTCTTACAATCACAGTACTACATGTACCGAACATCTATTTACTACGTTCGGATAATTCGTTACGCAATCGTGAACCAAGCTAATACTTGTGACGCAATAATGAGTAGAGGCGTTTGAAAGCCAGTCACTTCTGCTATCTAAAACCTGTTTTAAATCACACTCTTCGTTGCTCATGAATGTTCAGTTTATGTCATGGGCATTGCACAAATGAAAAGTAATCGTTCTTTCANAAAGAAATCGATTAGATATGTGAAGTAGTCGATTACGATTACGATTACTTCGGATTTTTTTCGAATGTAATCGATTGCGATTACGATTATTTGNAAATGCTGTAATCGTCGTAATCGATTACGATTACTAATCACGATTACCCCATGTCTGTTGCATATCCGGTCATTTTGAGCCATTTCTAATTCGTAAATGTGCTGTGGCCCAGCTGAAAATTGGATAAGCTGATTACTAAAAATACGGTCAGCCCCTTAGCCCAGAATTACTCACGTCCTATTTTGGAAGCTGATGACGTTCAACATCTTCGCAAGCCCCAGAATACAGGCAAACGAACCCCATGTTTAGAACCACTAATTTTGACTAAAGCATCCAAATGAACTTGACCGACTCTAGAAATATACCATTCTCCTGTAATTGCGATTACAATTAGACTTATTTCAGTAGATAATGGTTATTTCGATTTATTTTTGATTGAACTCTTTGCGGTGATCCACATATTAAAATCAATGAATTTGACACTTAATCGCGCCCGGGCTATGGACAATTTCACGTGGCATAAATCTGCCCAAAAATAATGTCCTTTCTGTTGACTTACGAAAAAAATTGATCCTATTTCAAGCCTTCAAAAGTATTTTGGGGGCATATTTTGGAATATCCTTCCGGACGCAGTGTGAACAGTGAAATTCCGGACGTGATGTAGCAGGAGAATCGTTACATATGCAGACAGTTATTAAGCTCACTGATGCCTTCAGTGGCGATATTGTGCTTGTAGCCTCGGAGCGATTTAATCTTCCAGTTTGTTTGTTTCTTGCTTGCTGCTGGTAGATTACGGGATTTATTTAGTGCTTTGAATTATTACGTTATTGATCTAGTTATTATATAAAGATATAATATGAATCTAGACCAAAGAGACTTGACTGTTGTAAACCTATTGCGACTGCTATCTTATAATTGCTATCAGCTTCAATTTATTATATTACGCTCAAACGTTCCTATATATAAAGCTGAGATTGATATTAACAGGATGTCGACGATAGGCCTTGATAGATGGAATGCGTGATAGGAAGTAATGTAGTGGTCGAACCGAGTTAGCAATGTTCTATAGAGGAGAGATAGCATACCAAATACGATGCAGCAATACTACCAAATCAAATTTAGCATGATGTATTTTACTACGCAACAACCAAACGTACGTTCGTTACACAGCGCACATGTAGTGTAAACATTGTGTTGTACAACTGTTCTAGGTTTTGCTATGAGAAACATTGCGGGTCGAATCATATATCGAGATGTCAGATGTGCCTGACGACCAATCCAATCAAACTTGTATATCGGTTTATCGGCAAAATCTGTTACCTTGGTGATATCGGCATCGATACAAAGTTCTTATATCGGCCGTCACCGATACACTGTGGTGTAGCGAAGACAGATGGAAGAGAATGATGTTCCGAAAGTCCGAAATTTAAACGGAGGGACATATACTGGTACTGCCCCATTATGTTGGAAATGATCTTGGTGTCCATTCGACGGGCTGAAATGGATAACGTATTTCACTTGATTCATATGATGCGGCTGGATTATGGAGTTCTACGCATTTGCGACCAAACCCCTTACTCTACACATGAAACTAGGATAGCCAGGGTCACATTTCTGGTGCCTAAATTGTCAAACTTTATGCCAACGCTAGACCATGATCGTACACAGTCAGAGAACGGCGTAAGCCAGACTATTTGGAGTAAACGGGACCGCATAAACGGTTTCAGCAGAGTTAAGTACAAGATATGCATAGATCGACACGCGGAACCAACCGCGTGAAACCATACCGGCATTCAGGCATCTCTATTTACACGTAATGGTATATCTTTTATTTACATAGCGCACTCAGTACACAAAGTGCAGTGCACAAACGCCGTGTTAATATGCTGATTGCTCACCATCCGCCGTAGGTCCTGAGCATCTAGGATGTCTTGACCGATACACTGGCGTAGCAGCATGTGCTGCCGCCCCTGGCTCTCGCTTAAAATGCCGCCCCCCTAAGCAGACAGCAGCAAATTTCGACATAAATTGATTTTCAAGCAATCGTGTCAATGCAAATAATTACAAATAATATTTCGCATCTCAGCCTCACCGTCTCAGCGTTAATAAGGCTAAAAATAATACAGACAAGAAATAGCAAACGAACTTATTGTGCAAATAGAAATCAATAGCCGCCTCAAAAGTTAACTTGTCGGGCTGTCACTGAAGCAAAATCAGTGATAATAACTTCAAATTCAAGTTTTTGAACGTATAGTCTCTTTCTATAGACAGAATGGATAGAGCTGATAGCCGATCATCATTCATGGTAGAACGTAAATAAGACTTAATCAGTTTGAGCTTTGAGAAACTCCTCTCACAGCTTGTAATTGAAGCACCAATGGTCTGATAAAGTTTCAGACACGAGCATAAATATGGTGTCGAATCAAGTAGCATTGCATTAACTAACCACTGCTCCATACCAGCCTCTTAAATCTGTTAATTTCCACAGCTAACTCCAAAAAGTCTACCTCATCGTCATAGGTGCTTTTAAAAGCGCTGGTGAATAAATTGTGACTTTCGCTTTGCAGCAGCGCGTGAGGATTAAAAAATCCAAACATTATTAAGTGGTGTAGGCTATGCCGGTAAACCTAGTTTGAGCTTCAAGTTTAGTTGTCACACTTGAATACCCAGACAGGCCTACTGCTGAGCCAGCTAAACGCAGCATAATTGGTCATGGTCATCATATAGTTGGTCAGGCCCTCCGAGCGCTCAAATTTAACAATACTGATTCTAATCGAAAGCTATTGTTGACCTGATTCCGGAAATATAATTTAAATACTGGTATGGAATTCGGCATTGTTCCGAATAATCGCTCGATATAATTTCCATTATCATGGTCAATTGGTCAGTGTGTTGCGGCGCTCCGATTGTTAGGAACAATCGGCCTTGACGGTTATTTTGGAGTGGTTCTATTGCCATGTTAAGATATTAATTCGTGTTTTCGGAATCAGCGCGACACTGGCTTTTGATTGAGACCAGTTTGATAAAATTTTAGCTCGCGGGATGCCAGCTATAGGACTACCAATTACGCTGCTTTTAGCCGGCTGTGTACACTGTGTAGCCTCATTTTGCCGCCCCCTTGGAGCCTGCCGCCCCTGGCGCAGAGCCAGAACCGCCAAGTGCCTGCTACGCCACTGGTTGTAACTAAGTCACAAGGTTCCGAGTCGCAAATTTTGACTCGAGTCGAGTCACTTTCAATTCGTCATCGGGTCAAGTCCGAGTCCAAGTCACGAAATGGAGTTTNGAGTCCGAGTNATATTGTTTTGACTCAAGTCCTAGTCCAAGTCAATGTGTTGACTGTTCAGTTCCGAGTTAATGTCATGTGAAACCCACTTTTTACAACTCTGCTTGGTGATACAGTATGCTTCGCATTNGCAATATATATNCCAATTTTCTCACTTCTGACGGTTTTAGTAGCATTTTCAAGTATCAGTATTGACAGACGAAATGATAGTAGTGTGATAACTTTACTATTTTTGGAAATTACAATGAAATGCGCCTGTCCTNGTAGACCCAGCCTCGAGTCATGCAAGTCGACTCAATGGACTTTATCGAGTCGAGACATTTTTATTTATTTTGAAATGACTCGAGTCAAGTCGAGTCACCAGACAATAGCGACTCGAGTCATTACAACCCTGGCAAAAATCACTATGAAGTAGTGTAACTACTAGATAGCCAGTAACNATTTTGAATTGTGTGCAGGTAATCCAATGGAAAAGAGCCGAAAGAGAAGTTCTCGGACAAGACTGATATGCAAAAGCTGTCGTCGATCCATATCTTCGTCTTCCAAAGAAGATCACATAACGGCTGCTCATGGGGGCGATTGTTCAATTGAGTTTAGTGTGGAAGATCATCTTAAACAAAGCNAGCTAACTTTCAAACCCATTGCTCGGCCCATTGAAGTTGAACAGTCTCAGCAGTCAGTACTGGTGCCAATNGACAGTGCACATGTAAACTCCTGCTCTCCTGAACTTGATATCCCTACTGTGGCAGTGTCTTGTCCTTCANTGCCAGAAATACCTGTGATAGCGCCCANTGATGATGCTTCGTCATCTGTTCCAAATTACAAAACCATTGCAATGTCAAATGTCGATCTTAGATCTAGTAGTGATTTGCAAACATCTGCTAATNATAACATTGAACCTCACCAACCAATTCTACAACGGTACAATCCGAAGAAGTATGATGATGAGAAAAGACCAAGAGATTTCAATCCGAAGCTTTTTAAAACTCACCCCTGGCTAACATTCAACGAGAAGGACAAGACTATAGAATGCTTTCCATGCATGAAATTNAACAAATCGAAGGAGGCATTCAAGTATCTACAATATAGGATGCCTCATAAGTTGACTATTCATGCAAAGTGTAAGTCTCATCTTACAGCAATGGAAAAATGGGTTAATCTCAAAATCAATTGCTACAAAAAAATCTTCGATTTTGACAAAAATGCGTGCATGCCACCAAGAAGAGGTAATGCAAAACAGGCGCTACTTGAAAGTGATAATAGAATGTTTACTTTTCACTGTGCAGCAAAATATTGCCCTACGTAATNATACTGAAAACCGACTCCACATTGATGAAAAATCAGATAGCAACCGTGGTAATTTTCTGGAGCTCCTCAATTTCAGGTGTAAAGACATTCCATGGCTAGCGTCAAGACTGGAGCATTCGTTAGCACTACATAAACAGTGGACATCCCCAATTATCCAAAATGAAATCGTCGATATAGCAGCTACTCAAGTACAGAAAGCAATTTGTACAAACATTGCTCAAGCTGGGATTTTCAGTCTCATAGTTGACGAGACGACTGATGTTAGTAATGATGAGCAATTGTCGCTTTGTATACGTCATCTGAATGCAAGGTCAAATCAAGGAAAGTTTCATTGGTTTTTATAATCCAAAAAACACTGAAGGCGAAACTTTGTTTCTTCTTGTAAAAAAAGTTTTAGAAGATTTGGGATTGGACATTGAGAATTTGGTTGGACAGTGCTATGATGGGGCTTCTAACATGAGTGGAAAACACAAAGGTATGGCAACCAGAATACAGAAAATTGTACCACAGGCAGTATATGTACATTGTTATGCTCATCGTTTGAACTTGGCCCTTCAGGATACTCTGGAAGCAAATGCCATTTTGAGAAATGCCCTTGGTCTGATACAGTCGTTGCATAATTTTTTTCACACACCAAAAAGGGAAACTATTCTACGTAGTTTTTCTGATGAAGAGAAATTTGGCAAATATGTCAAACTGAAAGGAATTTGTGTGACACGCTGGGTATGTCGTTATAAAGCGGTGAAGTCTATAGACATTCAAACCTGCCGAATAATATTGGCACTAAAAGCTTGCTCAAATGAAAAAGATTCGAAAACCTGTGTTGATGCTGCTGGTCTACTCAAGGCTGTCTGCAATTTCCAATTCCTTTTGGGACTTAAAATTTTGAATTGGATTTTCAAATTTACTGACAGCCTTTCCACCCATCTTCAAGGGACAGAAATTGATGTAGGAATTTCACAACAACTGGCAACAGCAACCATTTCATGCTTGCGTAATGCAAGGACTAAAACGGCATTTCATGGAATCTGGGAAGACGCTTGTAAATCTGTTGAACATCTGAAACGCCAGGATGTTGACATCGAGGTGACTCTACACCAGAGACAGCAGTGGCCATCTAAAAGGTTCCAAGCACTGGTTGGTGAGGATGGTGAGAGGGACGCAACTAGGGGGTTTTCTGATGAGGAAAGGATGTGCTATGAAGTGTACTTCGACGCGATTGATAGAATCTCTGCTGAGCTATCTGAACGGTTTGCCAACAACACGTCGAAAGTTCTTCTGTCGCTAGCAGAAATGGTACAAGGGAAAGGAACTATGGATGACTATAAAAAAATATCAGCCTTTTATTCCATAGATCAGGAATTGTTGGAATCTGAGTGTATTCTGTTCCAAAACTTAAATCCGCAAGGTATGATCAAAAGTGCTGGAGAATGTACGGAACTTCTTGTGTCTACTGGCATTGGAAAAACCCTTCCCCATTTCTCGAGGGCCGCACAGATTTTTGCCACTATTCCTGCGACATCTTGCACTGCTGAAAGGTCTTTTTCAGGGTTGAGAAGGCTCAAGACCTATCTGAGATCCACTATGGGGCAGCCACGTCTTACTAACATGGCGGTATTATACCTTGAAAGAGAGATGACAAATAATATTGATATTGAGGATATCATAGATGTGTTTGGTATTCGCCATGGCAGAAACAAATACTTTTTTTGAATTGCCAACACTACCCATAAATTGGGAAGCCTAGAGTAATCTTGGACTCTGTATCAGTGTGTGTGTGTGTATCAGTCATTTGCTTTCAGTGTATTTCAGCCCTGAATATCCTGAATATGTGAAAAGTTGTTCCCAGTGCGACATCGAAACAAACAAATGCATTATAACTGCTTTTGTGATTCATTGTCTATTTGGGCGATAAAAATATTTTCGCATCCCTAAAAGTTTTTGCTCCCATACACCTATGCTATGGTGATTACCATGGCGATATAACATAATACGGCTATAGTCACATGGAGTCTATAAATTGCTTGACTGCAATATGTCGACGAGCTCGCTCCGAGTGCAGATAAGGCTACTCCTGCGCACATGACGATAGGAGTGATAATCCCCATTGTCATATTTGCAACATACAATGATCCTGATGGTTTGTATGTGACTGTAATGGCAAGAGCACCTGTCGCTACCAAAAGCAGCCCGCACATACTCCTTGAGACAGGATGGAATATACCTTAATTCTGCCACAGTACAAGCCGTCGGACTTGGTCGCTGCAAGAATCGTTGTAATCACTCCGATTACAATAGACAAAACTCCGATTGCGACCTCCGTTACTCCAAAGCCGAATAAGACTGCAAGATACTTATATCTTGGTTTCGTTGATCCAACCAGTTGCTAACCCTCCTCAGGTGGTCGCAGTGACAAGCTCATCTTATCCGTCTCTGACTGTTGAGATTCAAAGGTCTTGTAGGGCATCATAGCAAGTCACACGAGGTTGACTGCATATAATATCTGTACGATGCGGAAATTTCTAAATGCGAAATGGCAGTGACAAATTTATAGCGTTGTCATTGGTTACGCGAGGATATGCGACTCTCGACTTAATCTGTCGTATCGAATACTATAGAAATCTTTGTCGCACGTCATTATTTTCGAGACCTCTTGTTGTCATCAGATCGTCACGCGCCTCCTTGATGCTGTGGCATCAATATTATTGCTTTTGATTTATAGTGTGTGTGTGTGTG
>ATSW01013991.1:0-18833 GCA_000444245.1 Botryllus schlosseri | reverse complement strand
GAAGGAAATAGCACGGCTTTGAGGTCATCAACAGCGATATTCTGCAAATAATAATATGGGTAATGAAACGCTCGGAAATTGCGGGATTATTGTATATACTTTTTCCAAATATGACTGCGTTTTTGAAGAATGCTGATGCGAGTGAACGCACGGGGATAGTTCTTGTAAATCTCCCTTCATGATGTCATTGGATGCTGGGGTGTCATTGACTTCTGTGGTATTCGGGGTGCTAGTCAATCTGCCCCTGACATCGGTCTTCGGAACACGGAGATATCGTTTCCCATTCCACACTGGATTTCTCAAATTTTCACGAGGCGGCACGTTTGTGTCGAAAAGGTCCAGGTCATCAAAATTGAAAACAGTCCTCTGTCGAAAACAAGCCGGCGACTCTGTTGGCGCATGTGTAGGACTCTGTGACCTGAAAATACAAAAATATAGTCTTGTAATCGGCGAATGTCAATACCAATGATATCTTACCTTGCATGATCAATAATATCAATATTCTGGGTTTCTTCTGAAGTCATGTTTGATAAAAGTTTTGATGCTTTCATAAATATTAAATATATAGTATCTAAGGAAATAATCGTTATGTTACATTGTGCAAGACTAAGACATTCATAGTAAAAACGTAATATTGCTATTTGCTTACGGTGATTCAAGATTGATAGAGGGTTTCCTTGAAATTAAACGGTAACTTCTAAAGTTTGAAGCACAGAACCAGTGTGTTGTTAATACATCACAGCTACACCTTATCCATTTCTATATTGTTGGTACGGACACGATTTGGTGGAAACCAGTAGTTGATATATTCCTGAGTAGGTTAGTTTGTGAAATTACCATGCAATGGAAGCTTAAGTGAACTGTGAGCCAACAAAATAAAGTATTTAACCCAATTTGATCAGAATTGGAGCAAATTACATGATTATAACAGAAAGCAAAGCGTATAATAGGCCAATCCAAAACCAGGCTGCAACGAGGAGCCGGAAAATCTTTCAGTCAGCAATAGCCTGATTAACTCGTATTTCGTGAATGTGGAACCAGAGTACCCTCTCTCCTTTTTTACACTTCTACAAAATAAGGTTTTTGTACAATTTTAATTTTCTTTCGACTATGGTTATGTTTGTCATCTTGTTTCAAACATAACTATAGCCAAGATATGGCCAAAAAAAAATGAAATTTTACAAAACATGATCTTCTCTAACTATATGATGAATGGGCAATGGGCATACCTATAAGCTAAGCTAATTCCACAGCAACGAATTCCAAGACATAAGAGTGAAACACAATACAATAATAATTACAATTGGATGGATAGGAGGCAATATATCTCGAACTGCAATTTAATATAATGATATTTTTGGTACAGATTCATAGAGGAAGATATCATAAGCAGCTTACGGAGGAGATTGATACGTCATACCCTATTGCATTTGATTAGAAGCTCATGCATGAACCATTTTAAGTACACCGAGTAGCCAAATATATGGGACTCTTCCTGCACCCTAGGTCGATTAGTTTTTCATAGTTTACTGGAGACGACTTCATTGAATCTAATTCAGAGTGCAATCCCATTGCACCATAATTTTTAGTCGCAGGTCATGAATTTACCACCAGCACCAGCCTGTTAGATCACGAGGCTAAACAGGAGTAATGACTTGAAACTGAATTTTCTTCAATATATTTATCTAACGTGAAAACATGTTTTCTCACTTTGCGTAAATTACATACATGCAAAGGCCTGATTATCACTATCAGAACGCTACAGGCGATCACGACGTCAGTCTACCTGAAACAATTCAATTGTTTATTGCATCCCCTTGCCCCTTGGGCCTTCACACATTTAGATGTTGGCATATCTGCTAATTGTAATTGAAAGCTAGACTTTCGCACTGTTTCGAAAATATAAATTAAAATCTGGTCAGGGCCCCTATGGAATCTCGGTTTATTTTTTGAAATAAATCCTGCGTGATGAGAGCTTATCTGCATAGAATAATTGAGTAATCAAACAGAAAGTTCTGCGTGAAGTTGTCACCAATTCCACTCTGGGGTCAGGGGGCACTGCAACTCCTCTACAATCGCTTCCACCGAGACCACTATAAATAAATTTTGCGCTCTGGTCAACGCCAACGGCACCATAAGAAAATAAATTATATTTTACTCGCGGCCTTGAGAAAGCTTACGTTGAGTTAACGCGCGACACGTTGTTTCATCTCCCTACTGATATTCGCTGGGCGCTTACAATAAAGATTGCACGATGCAGAAATGATGCACACCCCTGATTACGCTTATCGTTCCTTGGTATTCTTAAATGGCTGCATTAGTGACTGGAAAACCTCTGCTTCGCTAGTAATACAACGACAAGCCTGGACACGAAGATCTTAGTTCGCGACCGTAGTCACTCGGCAAAGCCGCGTCAGTAAACATACGTTACGCGCATTTATTTAAATGCTTTTGTCTTCACGATATGTTACTACGCATCGAAGCGTCGCGTCCACTCCGTTGTTTTGAAATTGCCACGCTAACGCTTTCCCGTGATTGGATGATAAACGCTTCTCCGAACTGGCCGATCGTTACGCTTGACAAATTGTCGAAGGGAAAAGTAACATTTCGATCAAATGTTGAATTAGGCCTACATACTTTGCCGTAGCTCTGTGATTCGACCCATATTCGTCAGATTATATTTCCATCTGCCCAAGACACTCACATATTGTACAATGCGATACACAAGAAGACACAATGCGATGTAATGAACAGACCGGACCCTAATTGTGGAACAGCATCTCGCCGGCTATCCGACAGTCGTCGAGCTCTCGAGCATGTCCGCTTTCAAGTCGAAATACAAGCAATTTCTTCTAAATGAATACTAGCCAGTCTTCAGGATTACCGGACCACGACCTAACTTCGACCTCGCCCTCCGTCACATGCCACCTCATTTTGTCGCTTGCGTATTATATTCTCTGCATTACTTTTCATTCAGTGTGCATTGTGCACTGTGCAATTTAGGGCTGTTCAAAAATAACTTTTTCTTCTGGATTCCAGCCATTCACGTATTAAATTGTCAGGTTACCCTAAAAAAACTCTGCGCACCAAATTTGGTTCAATTCTATCAAGGCTCCGCAGATCCCATTAAAATTTTTAATTTATAATGAAAAATTAAAAAAAAAATTCTCAAATTTTTCCGTCATCCGCATGAAATTGTTGAGCTGTCTTTAGAGACGATGCAAAACAAATTTGACTCAATTCCAACTAGTAGAAGCGGAGTTATTGGAGTTTTCCGTAGATAATCCGCGGATCCAGGGATAATCCGAGATTATCAACGAAAAACTCCAATAACTCCGCTTCTACATAGTTGGAATTGAGTCAAATTTGTTTTGCATCGTCTCTGAATACAGCTCAACAATTTCATTGGGCTGACGGGAAAATTTTATTTATTTATTTTCCATTATAAATTAAAATTTTTAATTGGATCTGCTTACACTTGATAGAATTGAACCAAATTTGGTGCGCAGAGTTTTTAGGGTAACCTGACAATTTAATGCCTGAATGGCTGGAATCCAGAAGAAAAAGTTATTTTTGAACAGCCCTACTGTGCATGCCTCTTATTTACTTCGCCTAGGAGGCTAAGGTGGGTGTCTGATCTTGAAGGCTACTCCAAGTTGTTTTGACACCTTCCTATCTTTTCATTGTATCGCAGTCTTGTGATGTTTTGAAACGATGAAAATATTAATAAACCTGATTGATTGATTGAGGACAGAGGTCTCAAACACGCGGCCCGCGACGACATTTTAGATTTTTATTAATTTGACAAAATATAAGTGTCACATATATCTTTTAAGGTTATAAAGTGAAAATTCCCTCTTAAATTGCTCCAAAAGCCTGAAACTATTCATCAAAATTCATTATTTCCCCACATTTCCAATTCATGATGACAAAACCTGACCCTTAGACGATTCGTGACTGAAATTTGTGAGTTGGAATTGGACGCGACCTTCCTTAGAATTACTCAGACTCGGGCTAACACGATGGCAAAATGAAAATGACTCGAGTGGACTCGGAGTGACTCGGAATAGGGCCTACCTATAACCATGGACGCAACAAACTGATCGCGTATCAGGGGAATAGTAATAGATCAGAAGGTCGCAGTATAGAGTATGAGTCATACTCTATAGTCGCAGCTTGATATTTAGCTAACCAAGCAAGTAGTTATGGCGACCATTGGCAGTCTGTTAGTTAGGCCAACATCTTTAGTCGCTAAACCATGTTATTAAGGCCACTTGAAGGTACCGAGTACCGTAGTGGTACACGCTCCAACGATGTAACAATAATAATGGGCCGTTCGGCGTTCCGACATTTCTAATCAATAGGACACATCATCATCATCATCAGTGGTGGCTTTTGGGGTGGGCGAGGTGGGCGGTCGCCCGGGGCCCCTCCTGGTCGAAGGGCCCCCCTATTTTGCGCTTTTTTCAAGTATAACGAATAAACATGGAAATCCGTGTACCGAGCAAGAATATGATTCCGTACAGATGTGTCAATCATCATCAAATCACTGCATTTGCTAAAAAAGTCCCGTATCCCGATAATCATGACGTCTCTGCATGCGGTAGAATTCCTTAGTTTTGATGTAGTCTATCCTTGCACACATGCAAAATAGACATGGCTGAATCCAGCACCTGGGCAAACCTTTGCGGTGGTGAAAGATAGATAATAATAACCGTTGCGAAAGGGGTGTCTGGGGGGCGGAGCGCCCCAGAAGTTACGGATGGATACTTATAGGGCCCCCGGTAAGTCTCGCCCTGGGCCCCCCGTTCGTAGGGCCACCACTGATCATCATCATCATCATTGGTTTATTAGCAATTTTATCAGTTCAATACACCACAAAAATGCGATACAATGAAAGATAGGAAGGTGTCGAAGCGACTTGGAGTAGTCTATGAAATCGGGCACCTACCTTGGCCTAGGCAATGTAAAGAGGAGGCATGCACACTGAATGAAAAGTAAAGAAGATAGTACAGAAAAAAACAAGCGACAAAAATGGGGTGGCATGTCATGGAAGGCGAGATCGATAGGCCAGTCGTGGTCCGGTAATTCATTAATATATTTATATTATATTTATATTTTTTCTGCTCCTATTTGAAGATATTTGGCCATGAGATTAATAGCCTACTTATCAGAAGTATACCCGAATCCTGGATTGGAATTACAATGCTCAACCTAAAAATGTTTTGATATCAGATCAGTCGTTATTATCAATCTGTTAAATTCAAAATATTCACAGTAGCAGCAAAATTATAACCCGATAGCTTTTATGATGACATCATACATTTGTCCACCCATATGGTGTCTATATCTTATGAATATTATATAAGACCCCTATAAATGCTGCGGCCCGCGGCGTCGTCAAAACTGGAAAACTGGCCCGCGAGCACATTTGAGTTTGAGACCTCTGAGATAGGAGGATGCCGAAACGACCAGTTGCGGTCTGTTGATGTGGCATTCAACTCGGCCTCGTACCCGCTGTTACAGTAGGCCTATTTTCAATGGTAGGCTAATCTTTAATAGTCGGGGCTTTTAGTCGTTCTTTCTTGCTCTTGTCTTTCTTCCATTCTTCATCGCGTCTTTTTTGTCGCCGTAAGATTAGCGACACGGGGATGAGGAGCCCAGAATAACATCTGACGGCGGGACTTGAAGTGGCGCTGACGCTTTGAACTAGGTTGAACTAGGTGAATTAGTTCGTACGAGGTAGCAGGTAGTATCGTGATCTTGTGGTGTTTTGAACAGTTAAAAATATTGATAAAACGAATGAACAATTTCATTGGAGGAAAATCTAAACATATCTTGTTTCATTAAATCGAATGTGACGTTCAAAAATCTTGACGTATGATCTAAAATTTTACATTTCCATCGCTGCGATCATTTCAATTTGACCGAAAGGGTGCTCGTTACTAAGGACAGTTGGACATGGACACAACCATTTGTGAGAATAGGTATTTTCGAGGACCTAAATTTCACATTCCTCAATTGCCACTAAAAGTTATTTCGGTACAGTTTATCAGCAATTTTTATCAGTTCAATACACCACAAAAATTGATATACAATGACAAGATAGGAAGGTGTCGAAACGCCTTGGAGTTGTCTTTGGAATCATCAGAAACCCACCTTGGCCTATAGGCGATGTAAAGAGGAGGGATGCACACTGCACATTGCACACTGAACGAGAAGTAAAAGAAGATAGTTTCAGGGGTGGCCAACCTTTTTGCCATTCCCGGCCGCATTTCGACTACTCGTGTAGCCTACGGCTGCATTCCAGGGCATTGACGTTTTGAACTAGCTGGACGACTATAGATAGTTCTATATATCCCTGGATATTGGCTTACGCACCGAAATCGAGAGTGGTCACTCATCACGTTACGGGTTACGGGATGGTGACAATTGCGCCAAGCGCGAATTATTTTTTTCAGATTCACTTATTGAATAGTATATTCATATTGAAATGAACCCGAATATTTTCGGCTGACACTCGTCAGGGGTAATCGTCAGCAACTAGTAGATAATTGGAAAGAACATTGTGTATCAACAATCGCATCACAAAATATGACGTCACCAGCATGAAATTTCGTGAATGAGAGAGCGTTCAATGTACTATTTTTAGGTGGTACACGAACTCCTTTTGTTGACAGAGTTTTGGTTGGTGTATTTTGATAAAAGTCGACTCCAAGGCACACAAATGGAATTGTGAACGGCCTCGCCCAACGATTCGAAATCGGTCGTCTCGATAATTATTCGCACAGATCGGATTATCTAACAGATGTTTGCCGATGGCAGAATTAATGACCTTTGATCGGTCAGCATCAATCTTAAGCGGATGAGTTAAGGGTGAGCATTTCACTGAGCGTGATGCACGTGTTCTGACGAATCTGGGGACATGTAGGTTTATGCGTTCCTGTAGACGTTTTGACGTTCTTCTCACGTAGCCACAATCACAGTGGCACTTATATTCGTACACTACATTACTTTGTTGAAGTGCAGGGAGAACGTCTTTGCGTGTTATGAATTTCGTCATCGATATGCGTAGTTTTACATATTACCATCAAACATTTATCCTTTCTCAGCCCACGTGATCAGATTCACCGGTAGAGTTGATGGAGGGGATGTTCTCGAAAATGTAGGGCAAGTTACAAATGATGATGCGCATCTTCGGGTGGGACATAATTGTTATTAGACACTTTGTTGCATGTTGTTACTTCTTGACCTCTCATCAGGATTGTCAGTTAAGGAGGAACCGCGATTCCGAATTGGTATTTCTATAAGAGACGCATCAGTATCCTCTGCTGTTCGCATCTGTACTGTGGTGCTCGGATTGCAAAGAGCGCTAGGCTACTACATTAAAATCGGAAAATGAAGTCACACATTGAATCGCGCCCAGCGCCAAGAAAATTTCAAGGTTAATTAAAATATTTCAAGAAATAAGGTGTCAATTCGTAAATTCAAACCGCATGTCTACGGCCGCCAACACATATTAATTGAATTACGTGTCCACGGCCGCACATATTTATTTCGGGGGCCGCATGCGGCCGTACGGCCGCAGGTTGGCCACCCCTGGATAGAAAAATGCAAGCGAAAAAAATAGGGTGGCTTGTCATGGAAGGCGAGATCGATAGGTCAGGTCGTGGTCAGGTAATCTTGAGGAGGGACTAGTATTTATTTAGTAGAAATTGCTTGTATTTCGACTTGAATGTGGACACTGGACTTGCTTTATCAAAAATAATTTTCATTTAGATACTTTCTTCTCATTGTGAGAGCCTGATTTTTTCTTGCAGTAAACGATCCCTCTGGTGCGTTTTCGTGACTCGTAGGAGACCAAGGTCATAGTCAGCACCGTAACTGCCGCACCCCAAACCCCCCAATTGGGGGGGGGTGCCCGAGCTCGAAGGGGGCCCAAAATTATTTCGTGAATTAGCATAAATCATAGAGAATTTTTTTAAATTTATGGAATGTTTTTAAAATTTTTTTCGCGCTGCGCGCGAATTCAAGAAGCCATTTATCTTTATTATTGGGTATGGGCCATTACCACGCCACGACCCACCAAGACATACAATCAAGTTTTAGGCAAGATAACATGCGACTCCAAGAAATGTGCCAGAACGATCGGCAGCGAGAAAACCTTGGCCGAAAAGGTCTATGCCCTTATGCTGACCGAAGACTTCGTTATATACAAAATACATATAGGTTTAATTGTCCATAGGCGCCTAAATGACTGGCGCCGAATGTTCCTGTCTTTGCAATCTGAACCTCACAAGACAAATACCATCCCGCTGGGAAAAATGTTATGCCAGTGAAGAAATACCAATTTGAAATCGTGTGCGTCTCGTCTTTAAGCCTACGTCTGGGCGATTCTATATATTTTGATATAGTAGACTTGAAGTCACGAAATAACATCATGTAACGAAGTCATATCAACGGGTCTGCCCGCCCGAAGATGTTTAATTATTATTTACGGGCCCTCCCGTTTTCAAGACACTCCACTCAGCTCTACCGGTAAATCTAATTACGTGAGTAGAGAGGACAATAAATTGATAGCATAATATAGCCTATATGCAATCGCCGATCTGATTGACCGATTTTATCAGAAATTATCGAAAATTTTCGCGTTTCGCGCTGGCTCACAATACAGTACGGATGATTTCGTGACAAACGCGAACAACGTGATGAAGGAGTCGTTTCATCACCCTATGGGAGCCCAAGACCCACGTTTTTGGGGGCCTGACGAGGTGCTGTTTCGTTCCTGCCAACGGGTATACGCCCGAAGATGTTTAGTTATTATTGAGTGGTCCTACCTTATCAAACACACCTCACTCAGCTCTACCGGCAAATCTGATTACGCGAGCAGAGAGAAGATAAAATTTGATAACAATATATGCAATTCCCGATCATACTGACCGATTCAATCATGAATTCTAGAAATTTTCCGCGCTTCGCGCGCATAGGCGACAAAGGCTGATTCACTAAAAAAACTCCCAACCAATATGATAAATAACGGCAAACAGGGTATCGCCGGAGGGGGGTCTGGGGGGCATAGGCGAAGCCCCCCAGAAGTTCGGTCTATAACCCTATGGGGGGCCCAAGACCAAAGTTTTTTTGGGGGGGGGGCTGACGAAGTGCTGTTACGGCCCTGGTCACCGGTGGGTGATCACGATGCGGTCCAGCAGTCGGTGCAGAATAAGAATTTTGTCGATATTTAACCAAGCCTGACTGGATCCGGATTTTGGGTTTGCTTGAAAGACGGATTTAAAAAGGATTCTACCACTGATATAACAAGCTGATCATGATTTTTAGCCAGATTGTTTTGGACTCTGAATTTTAAATCGCAAATCGGAGCCGGTCGGATTCGGAATCTCTAATTTGAAAAATGCACGAATATTATTTTAATACTGATTGCACACAATATAAGCGGATGATAAATGGACAGCATAGATGTTAGTCGAATATATGACGTAGTGGCTAAAGTTGTGGAAATCACTGATATTTAATGTCACGATCTTGCAGTTCGATATTAGATGCCTATATCCCAATCCAGTTACGAGTCACAAAAACAGAGCCATGTCTTTCTATCAAATCATTCCCTGCTTGTGCCTGACGGCGGGCAGGAACATCGATTAATTATTTGTAATATTCGAAGACATTTGTATTTTCACCTGCAGAATGTAGGCTACAATGCAATGCGCAAGGTGATGAACGAACATGCATGAGGAATGAGGATGCCGAAACGACCAAGCACGCGGTCTCTCAATCTGGCATCCACCTTGGCCTAGTGCCTGACACAGCTTTCGATATTGATCTACCCTGCAATCATACCCTTTTCGACCGACACGTTGTATATGTCCATCGTTGGGTCCTCTGTCGAAATAAAAACGAGCGACACTGGGGAGCAGGAGCCCAGATAAACCAACGACGCTTCGGTTAACGTCGATAATCGAAACACATTTGTCACCGGAGTTGGCGCTAGATGTAAATGCAGCTACGTTGTAAATTGCTATGCCAACTCTACCGAAATGGCAAGAAATAATGATACAAGAAAACATCCAGTCATCAAGGAAGCACCCAAAGTTCAAATCTGAAATAGAGGTCATTCAGTAGCCCAATCTCACTGGTGTACCTCTTATACGGATGAGTCCAGAAGTCCTGATGAGGGTCTGCGTTTCCTGTTCGTGGAATTCCACTAAATAACTGAATAATCCTCAACTACTATCCCCATGTCTCGTGCAGACCACACAAAATCGGTTATGCATCATTTATTACCAGTTATCACAACATGTAAGAAACAGCATAAGGAATAACTGGATTCCAAAGTCGACTACAACATAAACTCTGGATTGTTCCAGCATATTGCACCATTTCCAGAGTGTCATTATGCCAGTTTTATTTACACTCTACTCACGGGATTGCACAATTGCCAAATGAGCAAGGAGCTAGTGCGAACACCATGCACAAACCAGTTGCATTCGTTGCCTACAAGACATGCAATATTTTGAAACTTAGATTNACAATAACGNCCNATTTGTCACACCACTTTGNAAGTAGCGCACTNATNCAAAACTGNGTCTACCACTGATGACCAGCAACAGAAAAACACAGCACAGATATACATCGCATGGACCGGACATTTCCTTAGCTGCTTCCAGCACAAAACGCGATCTACGTTACAGAATCTAAAGTATTCAGCAGCGCCAAAAATTTGCAAGATAAATTTACAATATGAAAGAAAGGAACTTGAAACCAATTCAAAAAACAGAATATCACGAGAAGAAATACCAAACACATACTAACTTTTGCTGGACAACGAAAACATGCCAAACGCAGTTACATTTTCGGAAACGCAACAGTCCACACACCATATGGCCCACACATGCAACAGTGATAAAATCGGCGATATTGCAATATTATTACGTTCTTTTTCCCAAAAAAGAAACAATTTTGCAGTACAGTGTTCACTTGAACAGGAGAATTTTCGATTTTAACTGTATCTTTGTATCTCAAATCGAAACAGCGATCGTCAATTTCTGTACAGAGAGAAACGCAGAACAGGCCGTGTACTAGAAACCGAAGCCCGTATTATCGTCAACTACAGTACAACGTAAGTATTTATACTGAGAAGACAACCCCTTGCTTCATACGCTTTGTTACCAAGCAAGCGGCGCATAGCTACTCCCCGCGATTGTGTCGTCTGCCCGACGAGACACGCGTCGCGGCAGCTCTTTTCTCGGACGCTCAGTCCTTGATCATCCAAACTTCGACGGATTGAATAACAAAATCTTCTTGAGAAGCTAGAACTTTATTGCCGAACGTGTCGCAAGGCCTGGTGCTGCCCCGGCGTAAATCGCTGTCCAGCCACAAGCCAAACGAGCCCCTGAACAGAGTGGACAGACGTTGGAAATAATGGCGACACGCATTCATGGGATGTCAAAGTAGTCATCGCTGGTACTCAAGTAGGAACAGGGATTTCCAATTAAAAAAAATGAAGCATAGGCACTCTAAAATAATAACCATCCGAGTAACTAGTCCTAGTAGATGCAACCTAGTTATGTACTCTAAAAATTAGGCTACATCGCTGCTGACCACTATGCTCCCATAGTTTGCTTTCAAATTATTTTTGCATTAATGTTTCTTATTAGGGTGGGTAACTTGCTAATTGCTATCAGAGTGACGGCAACTGGATTACAGAGCTTAGGCCTTCGTATTTTGACCGCTACAAACTTCAGAAATCTATAATTTCTAGTTATGACGATCAAGAAATGTAAATCACTCTATTTTGCGGCCTTAACTCGGATCGATTACATATACATGGCTCGGATACCTGACAGAAAAACAACAATTCTCCATTTCCGAACAGACAAGCAGAGAACAGGCTAGAAATCGACGGCGTAAATTACTATCACGAAATATATATTTATATTTTCTTTGATATGATCGAAGGATGGTGAAATGGTCTCTATTGTAACGTTGAAACACAAAACAGATACATACTTTCCACCGCCCATTGTCAGCGAATCGACGTTGCCTTTGAGAAAAAAATTGTTCTCCCCAGTCCATTTGAACACTTGAAACTCGGGCTCTATAGTGAAAAGAAACGATTCGCCCGTCCCGTAATAATGATCGCTGACTTTCGGCGCGTCAGACAATAAGGCCCCGAATATCTGAAAAACAAACGGCGAGGGGTCAAAGTAGATGCAGGAAAAACGCCGTAAATTTTTATCAATAACAAGTCAAATTAGCGATTTCAAAGATAAGTCAAAAATACTTTAAGTGGACGTAGAAAATGAAGATATGAAAAGTACTCATGTGGGTGGTTTCAAAACCTAGATTTGGCTGAGACCATCAAACGTGGCTACTTCAGAAATTGTAGGATGTATCGTCATTGGTGCAATTTCAGATAATATACTCAGATATCGTGATACAGGGGAGTTTCCGCCTGTCATTTTGACAGTTTCAGTCATAAACGCGATCAAATATCCCAAACTACTTTATACTTGACAAAATCCAAAATGCGGAAAGAATGCAGTTTCGTCTAAGAACTTTTAAGTGAAAGTACTTTTTGGAGGCACAGAACTTCAATATACAATTGAATAGTGTGTTCATATTGAAATGAACCCGGATATGTTCTGCTAACACTCGTCAGGGGTAGGCCTAATCGTCAGCAACTAGTAGAGAATTGGAAAGAACAAAATCACTCACATAATCGCTAGTATCTCGAACGATGAGCACGACCGGCGCGTCGCAATCGCCCATGTTCCGGTACAGCGTTTTCAGGCTGGTGCCGTGGTCCGCCGTTGTGTAAACCGGATACCACGTGTAGCCGATGCATCGGTTCGGCAGGCTTTTGCACAACTAAAATGCCAAGAATACAACAATGGATTTGGATTCAAACCAGAATCACATTATTATATCCAAAATTGTAATCCGGAATTAGGTAAATTATCCATCTGCTTTGAACGAGCTACGAATAAACACCGTCACGTCGTGTCTTTGAAATACTCTGACCTTCACAGTATTCCAGTCCGTATACTTCAATGGGACATCACGAAATTCTCAGCCTACTGGTTGATGAACGCGTTGAAAATCTTTATTCTGGACCGGGATGTAGATATGTAGATTTTATTTTACTGAATTGATCAATCGACAAACATCTACTGCAGTGCACATTGACACTGCTCCAAAAAAACAACAGCGTGCTCTGTTGTATATGCCAAAGCGAAGCACAATATTCAATATATGGCTAAGAGCATGTTTAATTTCACACAATCACTTTACACATGACCAACTTCTATTCTATCAATATCAATTCTATCCTAACAAAACGTATCACTACAAATCACAAATGCACTTTCTCTCACCGATAAGAGAGTTGTGTCGTTTAAGAGCGCGCTCGGTTTTTTCATCTCGGGAATGAGAGAATCGTCGGCTTCGGCCAGTTCGATCGCATTGAACGCAATCGATCTCCGTTTAGCCTCCTGGATGCTGATAATCTAGGACGAAAAAAACACACATCAGCCAATGTTGCATAAGAAATGACATGAAAGCTTGTTAAGCATAATCAATAAGCATGTAATTCTACGCAATCCTATTCCTAAGCAGTGCAGACTAGTAGAAATCTGGATTATATATCAAACCTAGCGGGAAGCATGTTTCACAATCACACAAATCTATTAAAAGAGTATGTCACACAAACCAACGTGACTAGACCACCACTAATATAGAGATAATGATATTTGTCACCACGTAATAGTATTCAAGCGTCCACAAAATGAAGTAGGCGTGATAATATGGTTTGAAAAATATGACACACACACTGAATATGACAAGGGCAGAACACTAACACGCACAAGTATGAAATCTTGCAGATGACTAATAAGGCTTGGAGCTACACAAAATATTGCTAACGTGAGCAGCTTTGAATTAGCCTGACAAAGCTTTGAGCATCCGAAAACAAGTTCAGGCGACAAGCCAAGTCCGCCGTTGCTATGCAACTTACGGCATGTTTACTATTCCTTCTCTCCATGAGCGCGTAAGCCGGAATTCTCCCGGAAATATTGAACTGTTTATCATCAGAAAACGGGACCGCCTCGCTACTCTCAACCGTCTGCCCGAATAACTGCGACACAGATTTTGAGATAGCCCTGCCCCCGCAAGGGGCCACAGTCAGTTCCGGTTTTAACGAGTCCCACACACCAAACACCACGGTACCGGCCCTGGCGAGCACTGACCTCAAGATTCGACTAGGAAACTCGTGCCGGGACAAACGGGCGCAGAGGCAATGGTAAGCCCACGATTGGATACGGAAAATAAGCCTCAAAATCCCGGTTCTAATTCGTCGGTTTACAATCAACGCGCAGACCGGCATTAAAAACAGCAACACATGCCAATGGACAATAACAAATTTCTTTTCAAGACCATTGCGCATTTCAATCGACATCGTGCACCATTTAATTAACCCATCTGTCATCAAAATTCATATCAGCGAATTCAATATTTCAATTCTTCACCTTATCAAATTTTGTAATTTCCATAAAGGAACTAATCTCTCTAACACGACTACAAGC
The DNA here is from genome assembly GCA_000444245.1 of Botryllus schlosseri. Lineage (NCBI taxonomy): Eukaryota > Metazoa > Chordata > Ascidiacea > Stolidobranchia > Styelidae > Botryllus > Botryllus schlosseri. Next base: position 4,236 of record ATSW01013991.1, on the reverse strand, counting down.
AGAATTTACAAGCCTTCCATAGAAATGTTTGCCATCGCAAACCAATCAACGTACACATTCCCAATGAACATAGATACTGATTGATACACATACACCAGTTAATATGACAACGGAAGTTGTGTTAGAGGCACTTGAAACCTTTTAAACGGCACTCGACTACCCATTTCATCACTGAAATCAGCCTGCCTAGAGGTGGATAGAACCAGACTGGGACGCGAGGCACAAGCGTATCAGAATCATGGGAGCTGTGTGAACATGCAGTGATTTCAAGGTCGCTATAAAATGTAGCATAATTGTCACGGATGATGGATGAAATATTGATAGTGCTGAGCAACATTCATGGGTACGCCAGCATTCTGGCGACAATGGAGCAGAACTTCAGCGAAATGTTTCATTGCTGAAAATTCTCCCGGCCTTGGATTACTGTCATGGTGAAGTGTTTGGCTTGTTGTTATTTGATAAAAGTAAAACTTATTTTGATCTCAGAAGTGGGTATGGGGAATTCCTGATGCACCACTCTTCACACACTGCTAACTTTTGATAGACGAATCGGCTGGGGTCAGAGATGCAAACTATATATGGTGATCGTTATCACATCTGAAAACGTATTCACTAAGCAATCATGCATTTTGGGAGGAAAGAGATCCTAGTTCGGGGCAGTGTGAGAATTGATCATTCTTCTTACTAAAAAATCTCTTTAAAACCATATACCACTACAATGGGGTTACTATTGTTGATCAGAACAAACAGATTCATCAGAATGGTAGTTGTACGCACACGTCAGAAATATGGAACTATATCAAGTCATGCATCTGAAATTGCATAAACGCAGAATAGTGTGGTTTCGGAGATCAACTTTATTTGGATGGCGCTTTCATGGGCAGGGTGGGACGAAAAGTACTCCACCCTTGCAAAAATCATTTGTAACCATTCTCAAACACAATTGCAATACTGTCATTAATGAATATAGCCTTAATGAGTTTAACTATGGTGATATTATTCTGATGACATTCCCACCGTTGAACAGAATCGAAGGTTCAAAAGAACCTTATGAGTTCATTCAACAATCAATTCCAGTAGGATATCGGTTAACTCAGACGGTGCAGTACCGGTACTCACTTCCCATTCCTTCTCGAAAGAATATGACTCATCGAAGAAGTCGTCTACGAACTCAAGCGAAGAATTGGCGATTTTGCATAACTTCTTTTTGTTAGCGTTTGCGTCCTCCGTGTACGAGTTATTGTCGATTGGACGCATTTTCTTTTTGATTGCAGTAGCCTCTGCAAAGAATGAAGGAATTGCAACGATACCGTACAAAAACACTATTCTCCGATCGTACAAAATAAAATCACCCACCTAATATGTACGAATTAAATCCAAACACGCTATTCATCGTGCCTCAGACTAAACACTATAGTTACACGTATCCAGGAACTGGCATGAAACACGCAATCTGCAACACGAACACGAACTATTCTTAGTACGCGACTTTGAAAATCAATCGAATATCATACGCTTCCCGCTAAACACGGATATTACGTGCTATCACATCTTTTTACGTATTTGGAAGCGGCGACACGTTCCATTTAGATATCCTGGAAATCATTTGCAATCCCTTTCTCTCGCAACCTCAATTATATACCGGCGTAGTTTTAATACTGTTTAAAAACTACCTCGGGCTAACTTATTTCGCAATGGCCGGCGTGCTATATTTATAGTCCTATTGCGGAAAAATTGCACCTGCCTCATCGACACTATTTCACAATAGTGGATTTGTTGGCACTCAATCCATAAAAACGTATAGAGAGACCAATACAGGCATACTGCCGTTGCAATAATCACAATTCAATCCCGAAACAAACCAAACTTGGTCGCAATGCAAACAAAGAAGTCAGTCCGCATTCCCTATTTACGCTTACCATCAAGAATTAATGCCACACACAGTTGCACAATTTCTGCAATTGAGACCCATGTCAACACCACGGAAATTCATAAATACACAAGCCTTTCTACTAAGCGCAATTCTACAGCCGAACAATGAAAGCTCTCCCTATTTATAGGACCTCTCACTTTTTCCACGGGCAAATCTCTTACAGTGACTCATTCCCGCAGATTAAAAAAAAGCCACATGTTTATCCATCTTATGCGCACAATTCAGCCTAGAGCCGTTGATCCGTCGTTCCTCCAAAACAAAGCCTATGTAATTAGATATGATCCTATATTCGTAGATAGTGCGACACATATGCATTGGTCGAAGTTTACTTTCTAATGGTCACGTAGGGCCAGATAGGAGAGACATTTAAACGGCACAAAAACAAGAGAGGAAGAGAGAGATTAGAAATCTTCATTGAACCATACAGCGTGGAAAATTTTCGTTCTGCCAACATAGTAAAAAAACAGAAAATAACTATTTCGACACATCACCAAAGAAAAGAAGGCAAGTCAACTTGATAGAGGTTACCGAGTTCGTTTAAGTTCTTTCGCTGGAGATTGCTACAGTTAGGAGTTCTGCAAGCAGTCCTATATTTGGAAGGTTGTAANANCCTANTTAATGATAAGGATAAGTAGATAAGTATGGAGTTGAGTGATGAAAGAAGTTTCTGACAAGTAAACTATCNTATCAAAAATCAACNAATACAGATGATAAAATCATAAAACATNACAGCTCTAGGGGTATGGCAGACAGTACTGTTTTGTAGCCTGCAACCTAATCATAAACAGACATTGACATCGCTAGCAGCTACGATTAGTGATTACCCTGCAGTAATTGAATGAACGACGATGAATCACCAAACATAAACACTGCCTGCCGTAAAAAATATAACTAGAAACCAGTCCACGAGATCCATAAACAGGTGGATCGCACATTCGTACAACGACTGATAATCATAAGAGCCGCCCACTTAATCATGACACAGGAGTCAGGCTGACAACAACAACAAGAAAATCGCCGCATGGAGAAACATTTTGCAAGCACTTTGCGCAATCGCCAAGTCTTTACGTTAATAGCATGAATCAGACCAGCTAAATCTCCGTTCCCGCTGCATAAGCGCACATCAACACGCTGCAAACGCACTCGTTTCACCAATCGTAATTGCTAATATAAATGGTGCAAACTATTGAGACATCCTCCTATTTCTTCACTAAACCCGCATTGGAAATTAACGGTACATCGCGCGTCTCGAGCAGATAGCTAATAATAAAACTGCATATTATGATTATGCTGATATATGCGTTACAAGTTCATTTATTCTCCAACTCAAATGTCTGTAGACAAAGCTTGGCTCGCTCCGCACTAGCATTTTCATGAAAAACACAAGACTAGAATGAAAATCAGAGCGTAAAAACATATCACGAATTAGATTGCAAGCTGATTACCGGCATTTCGCTCAATTAGTTAAATTAGACAACGTAAATTATCTAGTCTGGTTCCTAGCAGTGATACTTCCGGAACAGCCGCAACGTGTCGCACACATAACACCCCGCTCAGACAAAGCGGCAATTTCGCAACCGGCGAGAGAATCGCCCCGCGCTCTCCTAACCACACGTGAAGAACGTGCCGTCGAAGTCGTGTTTACAACGTTCGCGTCCATACGTCACTCGTACGCCATTGAAACCGAACGCAGTTTGCAGTTTTCAACATCGCGCTCACCAAATCACGTATACAATGTCCGACAAAACATATCGCGGATATCGTCAATCGCGGGATAATAGAGACTGATAACGTTTGCGATTCGATACACAATGACGCGGTTGGTAAGTTGGCCGTAAACGAGCAAGGTACAGCGAAGACATCAAATCGGAGTGGCCAAAGAACGCGATCACGTCAGTGGGTCAGTATCTCGCCGGCAATCTGACAGCCCCCGAGCACGTCAAGTCCACATTAGAGTCAAAATACAAACAGTTTCTACTGAATGACAGCGCTCGAGATTTACCGGACCGTGATCTGACATGTCGCCTACCGTGACATGCAGCGTTTTGAATTGATAAAACACTAACATACGAATCAGAACACATCCAAATTGGGTTCGCGTTGCGAAATACGCGTTGCGCAACTCGGCGGGATAAACGCCGCCAATTACCGACACGGTTACAGTTTCGAAATGGACTTCAGAGCTACGTAATTTCGAAGAATCGCCGGTCCACACTCGCTGCGATGGCGAGTCAACTAATTGTCGACACGCGACTTCGGAACATTGCCCAACGACAGGCGTAAGCGTGTCAACAATACACATC
>ATSW01013986.1:0-28890 GCA_000444245.1 Botryllus schlosseri | reverse complement strand
CTTGACTCGACTTGACTCGAGTCACCTCCAAAAATCGAGTGACTTGACTTGACTCGAGTCACCTTCGAAAGTCGATTGACTTGACTTGACTCGAGTCAAAATGTGCAATGACTCAAAATGACTCGTGACTCGAAGGTAGTGACTTGATCCCAACACTGGTTGATAGGTTATTGTCAATGTAGCGTAGCGGTGGTAAACGCTTAAAACAAAGTGGTGCACGAAACTTACCATTACCGGTATCGCCAATGATCGAATATTCAACATAGGATTCCAGGTCTCGGTCTTCTGTCTCCAAGTGCCCCACGACGGTGCCGTACGGAGAGTTTTCGGGCAAATCAAAGCAGATAGGGGTGGAAGTAAATTGCGGCGCCTCGTCGTTCACGTCTTCGATGTCTATCTGCAATTCCACGGTGGACCGGTGCGTCCCATCATCGGCAGTGACTTAAAACGATAAGAAGTCTCATATATATTAATCCTGTGATAGTAATTCAAACCTGGCATTTGGACATTGAATCGACAATAAATATACAATGTGACGTCACAACTCGCTGCACTTAAAACTGGCCACCATTTCCAAACATAACTCATGTATTGGTGTGGGCTTACACCACATTTCAAGGTAATAATATTAACTGATATTGATAAATATCAAACATTTTATGTGATATTTATCAGAATATAACCATTGTCATGTTGGTATTAGGAAAAGAGGGTGTTTATTTAATTGATTACAGTGGTGTTAGCTGGTAAATATTCATTATAATCGTTTTGTTGTATCATGTCATGACTCAATGGTTTTGTTCTTTAGCGGCGCTGTTGACGCACAGTACACTTTGTGCACCAATATTCTGCAGTAACGTGTTTGATCTGTACTGCGTTTGTTTTTGTGACTGTGCAAATATTTGGGTTCGTCGGAGTATCGAAAGTTAGCACAAGGGTTCGTCAGCTTAGCAAGGTCAAGAACCAGTGAAATGATAGTAATTACCTTATTATAAATCAATTCGAAAATTATCTTGAGGGAGAAGATACAATCGTGTTATCCAGTATGTTTGGAAAATATCTCCTACCTTCAAGTAGATATTGAGATTTTCTCTCTCGGTCAACTCCAGAGGGTCCGACGGATACGACAGCTTCGACAGGGTCGATGACGAAGTCCGATCCCAAGTCTCCTGATTTGGAGCTCAGTGAATAAGTCAAGACATCGCCGGAGTCCAGGTCGCTCGCCTTGACCGTGGTCACTTTGGTACCGGGCGGTTTCGATTCGGACACGCTGGCACGGGCCAAGCCTTCCGGAAACTCGGGTGGGTTGTTGTTTTCGTCGCTGACCTCAACTGTTATCTGAAATACGAAGACGAAACCGAATTTACATACATTTGACTATATTTGATTATATTTTATACTTGAATGCATAATGATACACAGTAGTCTCGCGACTCCAGTCACCTCGATAAGAAATAAATTTGTATCGGACCAAAATACTGCCATTTGTGATGGAATAAACATAAGAATTGATACGCTTGGTATTGGCCTGATCCGAGCTTATAATGCACATACGATGCAGAGTGATGCACGTCATCATCGTTTGTGACTCGGTAGTCGATACAATGACTTTCGGTCGCGAGATGACGACATTCATTCACCCGCAACCTCACTAGCAAAATAACGACACGTTGTTGAGAGCAAATTTTCCACTTAGCGCGTTACAACGCATCATCGATGTCAGAGCGTCATTTATTTCTATTGACACCTTCCTTTCTTCCATTGTATCGCAGTCTTGTGGTATATTGAAATGATGAAATTGTGTACAATAAGTTGAATTGAATTCAGTTGTCAGAATATCAGGACCGGTGGCGAGCGGTCGACGGGAAATCGATGAAGTGTGGAATATCGGTATAGCAACCGTCAAGCGTACGAGCTATCGTAATACAGCTGACTGCATGTTGAATTTGAGACAAGACAAAGTTCAGCAGTAGTCACGCTAAGCATTGAACACAGCTTGCATGCTAGAACAGAAACTGCCATGTCAGCGTTCCGGATGTGACTTCGCGAAACGTCATGTAACATTAATGATTACCATATTAACAGCGACATATTTCAGTAAATGTTACAGAGTTGACACTTGACAGACGTGTGCAAACTCAAGAAAAACGAGCGCAGGAATTTCCTTGTCGTGCTTGACTTATTGTCAATGCGTCAGGCTTTTTGCGGAAGTAAACAGCCTTTAACCCCGCGCCCCGTCAGGGACGGGCCGTCAATCGTCAGCGGCTCGAATCTAAGAACGGAGGCCAGGAGAGCTTTTCCAGCAACTACCAAAAAAGCTAACCAATCATAAGAACTTTTCTAGATTGCATTAAATTATCCAAAGTAGCAGTAAAAGATACTGATCGAAAATGTGTGACAACCAAAGTCTTCGTGCGGAGGCGATGGCGTCCACTTTTAGCGGGAATCCGATATTTTACGGGCCCGTCCATTTCAACATCACGCTGCCTGCGGAAGATACGCGAACGACGCATTCGAAAGAGTTGGACGAGATGCCTGTCAAGCTCGGGAAATCAGCAAGTGTTGAAGACGAGATCGACGCACAAGTCGAGGATTGCGCCTACGAGGATTACGTGAGCAAAAAAAACGCGAAAGGCGTGTACCCGATTAGGGGACATCCAAAAGGCCGTATCTTGATCATGAACAACGAATTTAAGGACCACAGACAAAAGCGTAACGGCAGTCAGGAAGACGCGAAGAAAATGGTCGTACTCTGGCAGTCGCTAGGCTTCGCCGTCGAGTTCGTAGGCGACCTGACCGCAAAGGGTATGAAGCAAACTGTGGTGGATTTCGTAAACTCGCCGGCAATGAAGCGTGCTGACGTATGCGCGATCATAGTGATGTCACACGGAGAGAAGGACGACTTTATACTGGGCGATGATATGAAAACGAAAACCAACGTCAGCGAGATCGTGTCGGCAGTGAAGCAGTCTGAGGTGTTGGTGGGGAAACCTAAAATGATATTTTTCCAGATGTGCAGAGGCAAAAAGGCCCAGAAGTACACGCCTGTTAAATCACCGGGAAGGGGCGCGGTTGAGTCAGACGCGATTGGCTTTACAGAACCCAAATCGGACAGCGAGTGGCTGAGAAGCTTACTCAAAAGTATCATAAAACCTGCGAAAAAAGAACACGGTGCCCCGCCGCGTTACAACACACCCAGAAGAAGCACGATCGAGTCGGACAGCGTTGAAAGCGACGCAAGTGCGTTCGAATACACAGACATGGAGGCAGACCTAATGGTGGCTTTCGCGTGCCAGCCGGACCACGTTTCTTTCCGAAACAAGGAAGGCAGCTGGTTCATCAGCGCCATCGCGAATCAGTTCAAGAAGCGCGCGAAAGACTGTGACGTGTTGGAGATCATGGAGCACATTCGTCGGGAGGTGGGCGAGCAACTGTCGAACATGGCCACGAAGAAGCCGCAGTATCACGAGTGCACGGCGACCGTGGAGAGTAGCGATTCGTTTAACGGCAAGAAGCTGTACTTGTTCCCAGGGTTTCCGAAGCCCGTGTAGTGGGAACTGCGCTGGTGATAAGCTATACAATACATGTCGTCCACCTATGATTATTTCGCTGTATATTGTCCAGTGTACTTGATAGCATACTTTTACTCTCATCTCCAGATATAAGCGAATTAGCGCTTGGTCTGTTGGTGTTTCAGGTTTAATTGCGCTTTGTTTTATTCTATGTCAACGCTGTAAATGTAAATACCAAATAAAGTATATTTCTCTGTCTTCAACTCCCTTTCGATGGGATTGAGATATATATAATATATACGGTCTCAACGCGAATAAAATTAGTGGTGCAGGCGCGGATATATTGTGACGTGATTAAAAAATTATGCAGAGTGCTGCGGCGTCGCATGTGGGCAAGTCCGAAATAGAATCAAAGACAATCCCACCCGGTGCGGCGACACGTCCGGATATGAGCTGCACCCTGCCTCAGAAGCAAAACCTTATTCGCAGTTTGCACACGCTAAAATGAACGCAACACAATTAGACACGAAAATTTTAATAATGGGAAAGTCACGTGGTAAAAATTTCGAGGTATGCCCTGTAGTCGTGCTTGGTTCCGTGTCTACTGCCCAGTCCATCGGCGTGGGGGGAGTTAGCGTTTCGATGGTGATTAATATACGCAATGCAAGTCGTTCTACCAGCGCGCGCAACGAACGTTGAAAAACACTATGCTAGAGACCGACGCGCTGTTATTAGATTTATATATCTCACCGCTTCTTAATAGACTATCTTCCGATCTGTCAAAACGCGAGCACGCAATCACCGATTTGATTCACTTTAACACAACGGATTATACTGGGAATTGAACATCCGTTTACAGTTACATCATATTTAAAAATATGGTAATAGTACGCCTATATATATAAGTATATAGCAGCTCCAAGAAAAGAAAATGAAGAAGTAGGACAGTCAAAGCGATTAATGACAATAATCCATAGTATTCGGCATTGCCGCAGTTTTCAAAATCAACACAAGGATCAACATAATCAAATCAAGGTGATCAGTAGGGCTACTTTTTGCGGCTTTTCCAACTTTTTTTTACAGCTTCCGGCAGCTTCCTAATTACTCAGAAGTTATGTAGTATGGTGTTTTAAGCTGTCTAGAGGAATCTTATATCGCAACTTTTCTCCATTTTTTCATGCAACTTTTTGCATTTCTTTTTTCCATTTTTCATGCAACCTACTTTTTACTGGAAATATTTGGCCCTATATGTAAATAGATCGCTTGCTTATTTCGCTGTCGTTTAAATTTGAGGTCCTTTCTGATTTGACGTCAATTCAGGCCGGACTCCCGAAAATTATATTTCCGATGGGTCAGTTTTTTCAGGCTATTGATTTTGTTGAAGTCGCCAACACCGAGTTTGCTACAGTGCCTTGAATACGGATCGATTCGAGTATCTCATACCCTAATAATTTCAAGGAACTTGTCCTTAAATGCAACTTTCTAGTGCAATCTTTGTGAAAAATAAATGCAACTTTTTACTGCAACTTTGGTAAAAGTAAGTGCAATTTTTCACGGGTTTGACTGCAACAAAAACTTGCCGTAGTGACCAGACCCGGATACGGACATACGGTACTCGTATTCTGTATCACAGAAGATGAATTTCGATTGTACAGTGCAGTTGACTCCATGTTGAATTTGAGAAAAGACAAAGTCCAGCAGTAGTCACGCGAAGGATTGATCACAGCTTGCGAGCATTGAATAGTAGACACTGCCATGCCAGCGTTGCGGATGTGACTTCACGAAACGTCATGTATTTATGGTAAACATATCGCAGTGCTGCATTAACATATCTCAACGACGGATTTTCAGTGACTGTTACAGAATTGACAGGCGTGTGTAAACTTAAGAAAACGTGAGCAAGAATTTCCTTGTCGGGCTTGACTTATGACGATGAATACGTCAGGCTTTTTAAGGAAGTATATGGGCTTTAAAGCCCCACGCCCCGTTTAGATTCTATCAAGTCACATGCGGCTTCAATCCGAGAAGGTAGTCGCGTAAAAACTGGAAGGTCAGGAGTGCTTTTCCAGCAATTACCGACAAAGCTTACCAATCATAAGAACCTCTCTAGATTGCATTAAATTATTCAAAGTAACGGTAAAAGATACTGATCGAAAATGAGTGAAAACCAAAGTCCTCGCGCGGAGGCGATGGCGTCCACTTTTAGCGGGAATCCGATATTTTACGGGCCCGTCCATTTCAACATCACGCTGCCCGCGGAAGATACTCGAACGACGCATTCGAAAGAGTTGGACGAGATGCCTGTCAAGCTCGGGAAATCAGCAAGTGTTGAAGACGAGATCGACGCACAAGTCGAGGATTGCGACTACGAGGATTACGTGAGCAAAAATAACGCGAACGACGTGTACCCGATTAGGGGACATCCAAAAGGCCGTATCTTGATCATGAACAACGAATTTAAGGACCAGAAACTAAAGCGTAACGGCAGTCAGGAAGACGCGAAGAAAATGGTCGTACTCTGGCAGTCGTTAGGCTTCGCCGTTGAGTTTGTAGGTGACTTGACCGCGGAAGCCATGAAGCAAACTGTGGCGGATTTCGTTAACTCGCCGGCAATGAAGCGTGCTGCCGTATGCGCGATCATAGTGATGTCACACGGAGAGAAGGACGACTTTATACTGGGCGATGATATGAATACGAAAACCAACGTCACGGAGATTGTGTCGGAAGTGACGCGGTGTCCGGTGTTGAAAGGGAAGCCTAAAATGTTATTTTTCCAGATGTGCAGAGGCAAACAGGCCGAGAAGTACACGTCTGTTAAATCACCGGGAAGGGGCGCGGTGGAGTCAGACGCGGTTGGCTTTATAGAACCACAATCGGACAGCGCGTGGCTGAGAAGCTTACTCAATAGTATCATAAAACCTGCGAAAAAAACACACAGAGCTCCGCCGCGTTACAACTACAACACACCCAGAAGAAGCACGATCGAGTCGGACAGCGTTGAAAGCGACGCGACCGCGTTCGAATACACAGGCATGGGGGCAGACCTAATGCTGGCTTTCGCGTGCCAGCCAGACCACATTTCTTTTCGCGGCTGGTTCGTCACCGCCATCGCGAATCAGTTCAAGAAGCGCGCGAAAGACTGTCACGTGGTGGAGATCATGGAGCACGTCAGTCGGGAGGTGGGCGAGAAACTATCGAACATGCCCACGAAGATGCCGAAGTATCACGAGTGCACGGCGACCGTGGAAAGTAGCGATTCGTTTAACGGCAAAAAGCTATACTTGTTTCCAGGGTTTCCGAAGCCCGTCTAGAGGGAACTGCGCTTTTGATAAGCTGTGCAATGTGCATGTCGTTCATCTGTGATTATTTCGCTGTCCAGATAATCGCTGTACATTGTGCAAATGTGCATGTTGTATATTGATATACGTTCACGTTCGTTCTCATCTCTAGATCAGTGCGAATTAGCGCATGGTATGTCGGTGTTTCGGGTTTAATTGCGCTTTCTTCTATATTCTATGTTGATGCTGTAAATGTAAATACCAAATAAAGTATCTTTCTCTGTCTGTATATATATACTATATATATACTATATATATATTCATCTCCCTTTCAATCGGACTCGGATAGTTATTCGGTGTCAACGCGAATATAAATAGTGGTGCAGGTGCGGATATATTGTGATTTGATTAAAAATTATGCAGAGTGATCCGACGTCGCGTGGGGGGGGGGGCGTTGGCGTTTCGGTTGTGCTTAATATACGAATTTTGCGCGAAAAGTACGCGTTCGATGGTCGTCACGTTTGGAAACGGCGATTGACAAGTTTTAACGCTCATCCGTATTAAGAGGGAGCATTTTTCGCGTGATCACGTTTAAAAGGCGTCGGAAGCTAAAATTCCCACAAATCACACAAACTCTTTTCTAGAAAGCACAATAACGTGCTAATAATCCAAATTAAATACAGTCGAAAGTGGAATAACCCATCAAAACTCCACAATACACAGGCTAAATCTCGTTACTTTTTCCAACTGCATGGAATATACGCTCGCTCGTTCATCGAATAGCCCTGTATTGCCAGCTACGTTCCTCGTTATTAATCAGCATTACTTTTATAATAATACGGCATGATATATGATCACATAAATCTTGAATTTCATGAGAGATAATATGAGAGAATAGATCCATAGCAACATTTTGACCATTTACTATGCAAGGCGTTCTACCAGCGCGTGCCATGCACGTTGAAAAACACTATGCTAGAGACCGACGCGCTGTTATTAAATTTATATATCTCACCGCTTCTTAATAGCCTATCTTCCGATCTATCAAAACGCGAGCGCGCAATCACCGATTTGATTCTGATATCAAAACGGATTACAGTATACTGGAAATTTAACGTCCGTTTACAGTTACATCATATTTAAAAATATGGTGGAAAGTGTATAATGGCAGGCCTAGAGGCTTGTCATTATACGGTGACAGCGCCGAGTGTATACGATGTTTATACCATATCCGTTTCGTTGGAAATTCTTAAAAGTTATGCCAGTTCATCTTTCGCGTGACTAGCAATTCAGGTGCAATAAGGGGCATGCCAAATGCGCGCAGGGGTGGTTTGTAACGAAAAGCAATGATCTGTCTAAAATTTGGTTCAGTAAAGCGAAAGTGAGAAAGCATACCTGTTGTTATACAATTTCTATTCCCAGATGGGATATACAACTATCCCTCACTGTTAGATTCCAAACTTTAGATCGAAAGCTATCATCAGTCCTCAACGCATATATTTCTCGCGCATATCCAATATACATGGTAAATGGGCGGGGATAGCTTACACTCGGTCGAGTGCCACTCAAGTACCGGGAGAAGCGCAAGCAGCTCCTTGTGTCACCTTGAGTACAATGTACGCCTATTTACCAGAGTGCAGGTGACAAACATTCATCCATTGACGCCGACAACTAAATTCATATTAACGCTACAAAGACTCGCGACAATAATTGTTTGATCTCTGCAGTGAACAGCTGCGCGGAAATATCACAACTGGTATGCTGGCATAGTAGACTTCGTAGCCAAGTTAGCGGACCGTTATGTTAGGTGACGTGCGGTCCAATGAGGCAGGTGAGGCACCGCCTCACCTGACGTCAGGGCGAATAAGTGAAAATTGTGAAAACCCTCCATGAGTCGATGATTATTGATATTTTACATCGACGTTCATAAACAACTAAATTTGAACATTTTGTCACACAACATCATCAATTTTCATAATTAATATTCAAAAATACAGCGCGAAAGGAGAGCAGCGACACAGGTGAGGCACGGGCGAGTCGCGCCTCACCTGCGACAATGCAATTCATCATAAATAGCTCGAAACTCATAACAACTGGTATCAATCAAATGCTATCGTCACACTGATTCCGAAAATCCAAATATTAACAGTGTCAGACCACCAGAACCCCCTCAAAATCGCCAAGGAAGGTGACATTCGGCTTTATTACAAACAATGACATCGCAGAGAAACAATGGCCAGGTGAGGCACAAACGAATTTGCCTCATGCACTATTCGCTAACAATTGGACAATCGCTGCACAGTGAAACGCATTATCGATTTCGAAATACAACAGTCTTGACTCTTGACTGTCTTGTAGGAATTATATAGTAGCGACGGCCAATACGTAATTCGGAGCAAATACATTCCCTTACTTATGTAGCTGGTATTGATTTTCCGTTAAATTATGGTATGTGATAGCTACTTGCATAGGCTGCATTGTCGTTGCTTTATGCTTCGAATAATTTATACCGGTACTTGAAGAGATAGTAATTATTATCCGTCTAAACCGCACGTCACACTGGTTATGTTTCATGAATATTGTACAAAAATATTGACAAGACCTGTTCGATCGCCTGGCTCAGGGGGCGTCAGATCAAAGTAAAGTCTTTGGTCCTAAACTTACAATCAAATTGCTCTAAAAAGGGCGATATAGGACGCATATATATAGGTATATAGTAGCTCGAAGATAAGAAAATGGAGAAGTAGAACATTCAAAGCGATAAATGACAATAATCCATAGTATTCGGCATTGCCACAGTATAAGACAAGGATCAGTATAATCAAATCAAGGTGATCAGACTCGGATGCTCGTATTCTGTGCGACCGAAGATGAATTTCGATTTGATTATCTAGTTTCGAACCGTCGTCTGAAAGGCATGTTTCACACGAACATATTTTAAACTGGGTCACTGACAATCCAGGTAAAGTATAGAGAATTTCCGATCCCAGAGCAAGAAAAACTTAGCAATATCGCTTCTGACGTATCTTAATACTGCGAAACCGTCTGGTTAAGGTGTGCTGTATTTTTTGTATTCATCCACGAGAATTGTTGATGTCTTGGCGAAACTTAACAATCGTTTCGCTCCAATTTCGAAACACCAGAGTACGGATGATTCGGATTGAGCTGCTACCAGAATTCCTTTCGCGACAGTGTAATATTTGTACACAGCGACTTATGTGTCTATGTGTCGACTATGTGATTAGTAACACGGTTTATTAGTTTTATGGAAAGGCTGCGAGCATTATCCGTACGGTTCCAACAAATATGTTTCGAATCAAAACAAATTGCACGCTGGCGCGGCTTGATTTCACCAACATTTCGTTCACGAGATCATACAACGTAAAAGGACGACTCGTTATTTCCTCATTTGCCAAAGTCAGCGGATAGAGAGAGAGAGAGAGAGAAATATTTATTAATTCGTCCAACCGAAACGAAAATAACATTGGCGCATGAAATTATAACAAGATACTTAACGGTGTAGGACAGGGTGTAATCGATATGACTCTGGGTAGGGTCAACTAGTCTGATCACACCCTGCATTAACAGTGACAGATATTCTTTATAAATTTGGTTGCAGTTGGTTGGGATTATCTAATTCATCATAGCATAACATAAATAATAACAATAACAATAACATGGAAAAAAGGGTAAGACAAGTGGTGTTAGTAATAGGAGATAAGGTGTCTGAATAATTCTTCTTTGAATAGGTGATAAGGAAGGTCTCTGATAGATGTAGGTATAGTGTTCCAGATATCAGGACCGACATATTCGATTGATTTCTTTGTGAGGTTACTGGTGGGAGGGCGTACATGGATGTTGCCCTTGGACTTGGATAAGTCTTGACCGAGCGAGGAAAACACATTGTTGAATAACGAAATGGCGTGACAATTACATGATGAGACCAATTCAATCGAAACGCAAATGCAGGGTATATCCTTAGGCTACCCACTAGGATTGCGTATATAGCGCTTTGTCATGTGCAGGTCAGCATAGCTACTATAAAGGCGATAAAAAAATCCATTTCCGAAGCCACAAACGAAATCTAGGCGATCCTACTTCAGGGGTGAATTTAGCCCGCGAGGTGATGCTGTGCGTCATAATCGAATCACGAGAAAAATTGCGGGATCGATAATGATCTTATAAGGGCCGACTGGTACCGTGAGCTTATCGCTGAAATATCTAAACGCGCGCGGCAAGGATGGAAGTTGCTAGTTTAGAAAAGCGCCGCGGATTGCTTTGAAATTGTACGCCCTTGCCACCGGAAAGTGGAGACTACTGTCACTATCTACATGCAATTTTCTTTGGTATAATTTACATGATCGCTGGGTGCTTTGGAAGTTATCTGCTTCGCTTTAACGCCGAGCGAGATTGACGAAATTCCAGAACGGTTCGTCACTTTTATTTCTTATTAAATGACAAAATACGACAGGCATTCTGTAGCCCGCTCAAATCCACCTGTTCATTCGGATTTTAACTTCCAGTAAGCCCCAATTTCAAGGCCTGTAACAAGCATCAACCAGTCGTGAGTGACAATCGCGAGATTGTGGCATAGGCGTTTGCCCGACATATGAGCGTGCGAGACAATGGAAAACGACAGTTGCGCATGGGACACTTTAGCATGCCTCACTTCCGCATGTGACTTCATAACCCCAAAACTAACCCTAACCCGAAACATAACCCTGAAATTTACCGCTATATATCCTAACCCCAAGCCTTACCTAACCTAATACTAAATTCAACCATAACCCAACCATAACCCGTAATTTGACCCACATGCTCATGTATCGCATGCCGAAGTGTCGCATGCTCTGCTCGTATGTCCAGTCCAGTTGACGGACCGGCATAGGTGCACCTGGGCGGAGCCAGAATGAAAATTTAGAGGAGCCAAGTTTTCAGTAATCGTGTGACGTCACATATTCGTTGTGACGTCGTGACCATATATGACGTCATAAATCCTACGCCGGAAATTTAGAGTGGGGGTAAAAGGAGACTTTCGTCCATATTGGCTACGCCACGGAAGGTGGATATAAGGTGGATGCGTAACTGTGTATTTACCAATTCTATTCCGTGCTTTTTACGAAACAATTTAACATTCATCATCACTCATACGGTTCAATGTGGTCTCACATCACATGACGTGGAGTCACCATTAAGTGAAATGCTGAGACGGCATTATCCCGCGTTTAAGCACAGACAGAAAAAAGAATAGTAATCTAAAAATCTACCAAAAAAACAGTCGTTTAAATCAGGTACCAGTCAGTTATCAACAGTACATGGTCGCGATGCCAGGGTTATAACAAAGCTACATGAATTTCTGGATCGCATTACACTATTTGCAAACCGCGGGAAACTATTAGCTTCGCCCCGATGTCGCTCGTGACGCGGACGCCCGTGTTCCGTATACTCCGGAATTGTGAGATAACTATCCCGTAATGGCACAGGCACAGGGGCGGAAAACAAAATCTCTTGCGATAACATCTCGAATCCGGGGGGAGAGATTTCATACCGAAAGCCACGAGGCCGCGGCACGACTGCGTGTGTGTGTGTATTTATATAAACTTTGCTCTCAAAATGGATTGCAAATGGAAACGTAGATACACGACATTGCTACAGTTAAATTTCTCGAACTTTATCCCGCACACGCACGCATGTAGCATTTTTACGTTGCGAGACAGTACCGGTACACACTCGCTTATTTCCCAGTACAGTACGGAACTGGTTGGCGAAAGTACCAAGTCGCCCATTGAAGATGGCAAGAATATTTTGTCCGACATTTATTTCGGTAGCGGAATACACACGAGTCGGATCGTAACGAAATGCATCAGCATCAAAACGACTTGACTTGTTTACATTAATCGACAATGTAACGCGGAGATTACGTTGAAAACGTTCTATATCGTGAATTATGACATTTATATCGCGAAAAGAGATTTAATACAGTGCCAAGCGCTGCTTATCCACGCATACTTTATCGTTGCCAAAATCTTATCTCACGGTTATACAACTGCGCTTGAAAGGCGCGCTTAAAGTTCACCGCTTTTCCATTGACACGCCACAACCCAAATGCAAATAACGAGCAATCAAACGTTCGCGTTCAAATCAAGTAAATTGCGAAAATAGAGCTTCTATTTATTGCAATCCCAAACATGATTACCGGGGATAACATATCCCGGTATATATTCGTGAAGATTCCGCTTTTATTTGTATAAAGCTAAAACCGTGCGTATTATCGATTGCTACTTTCGGCGCAACTAGACATCCCGCTGCAGCGCGCGTTGCCATAACAAACATATTCCATATTCGCGCACGATACAGAATAGAAAATCCGAAAGCTTATTAGAGATCTAATTTTACAAGCGAGGCGAAAGTGACCGCAGTCAGCGCCAGCAAAACAACGGAACAAATGTTTCTCGATGCCATATTCTCCGAGTAATCACCTCGTTAGGTTAGGCGCTGTTTATTTCCTTCGACCGTGAGAGTCGTTTTCATTCGAGATAGCGTTCGGGATAACGCAGCGATTAACACGCAGGCTTGTTTCGGCGTTTGGGCCTACACTCCGCCATCTCCTATATCGAAAATAACTTTCGAATGCGCTTGCAACTGCGGTCAAAATCGTGCATGCTGTACACCGTTCGACCGGTGTTGCAAAATCATTTGCTGCGGTTCACAAGGTCAGATCGAAGCGGAATTTCCCCCAAAATACTGAGTCTGTCTGGGTGGCAAAGCGTAGAAGGCGAGAATAGAAAAAGCCTGGTATAAAGACCACGTCATGTGACGACACAACCAATGCCTCTATTGCAAAAAAAGGATGGGCAGTTCGGACCGGCACCGATTAAAATCAGAATCAGACATTTCCGATCGATGCGCGTCTTTTGAGCATCGAATCAGATGGTTTGAGTACCAACACATTGCAGGTACTTAAAATTTCCGTGTTAACTGACTTGCGTGAACTATCATCCCCTCGAATATTCACGAAAACTGGGTGGTGACGGATGCAAGCATGCATATACAATTCAGTATACACGTAGGTGGTCTGAAACGAAGTATACTTCTACTTTTCGGAGTGTGCCCACTGCCCACTACACTCATTAAAGCAGCGCAAGCGAAGTAGCATCAAAGTTTGAGGTGGCTACCGGTACTCACGAGATGACCTCGAGACCTCTCATAAATTCAAACACGGCGACTACGCCGATGCCGCCAATCCAAAAATAAAGACCAATAAAGCGCATGACACTTGAGGTAAAGAATGTCAATTTTCTTCAGAATGTTCCACATTTGTTCAGACCGAAGCGGTAATTAAATACGATCACCGTAATCAAGCAAAGTCCCGAGGTAGAACGCGCGCAATGAGAAAACCCAGCCGAGACAACAAAGCCGAGACGGTAACGGGCTCGCTTCCAAAATAGTAGCAATCGAGCAATTATGGTAATAGCCTTTTCATCAAGTGATGCTTGCTTTAAGTGTTTCCCGCCTAGACCAATCTCAACATCGCGGGCTAGATTAGTTGAAGGCCAAACGTTAAAAGTTCATTTCTACCGCTAACTCCAGCAGTTGACTTACGCACACGATGATAAATATATCATCTCGTTTACTTATCGGTAGGTTACAAGTTATAAGCTGTTTATGGTCGGGTTATGAAATCCCAAATCGGATTTTAAAGTTCAAATTCGATCTGACGATACGCGCATCCCTTCTGTTACGCGATCAACGCCGATTGTGACGCAAATAATTGGAATGTATCCACAGACCAAGCTCGTCACGCTTAGTTGAGGTGAGGTTGAGTCGGACTCTCAGGGTGGCCTGACATATGTATCAGCGCCGGACGGTGCAATGTACGAATATATGGCAGCAGTAATGAACTAATGTTGTAATCCCATGCTGCATTACGGCATGGCCGGGTTCGAACCATAGGCGAGGTAGGTAGGTAGCTTTTGACAACTTGCCAACCATTGCGTGTACACTGTGTACAATGTACATTGCCGAGTAGCCCACTGGCCTTAGTATGGGTCGAAAACATGATTCAACATATCCGTTAGGTGTTGCTCGCAATTGTACTTGTGTCTTAGCGCAAATCAAAACTACCTCCTAGAATTTTCTCCAGCGTATCGCTAACTAACGAGAACTCCAGACCCGCGTTGCCAGAAAATGTCAAGCTGTCACTGCCCGCTCGAGATGAGAACATAACGAGCGCTCACGAGAGAAAAATAATACAACAATTTCTAATAATGGCTTCCGATTCGCGACGCATAAGTAGCGCGTTTGTTTTCTCAGGGCATGATTCAGGAATGCGTTCTACGTTTAACGGCCGTGAAACAATCCCGGTCGAATTCTCGCGCTTGGCGTGAACGGCACGTCCGCCATATCCCCACCAAGTCACGGACAAATGCTTGAGAATAACGGGCCCCGATTAATCGCGGGCTTACAATCACACGGCGGCGCCTTTATCGACAATACCTCGCCGCATTATCATCGCGTCGGTTGCGGACATCGCAAACAAGGGCTATATAAATTACGCATGACGTAACTGACGCGTATGATTTCATCCTGGAAATGGAAGCGATACCAAACGGCTAAATATTCTCGAATAAGAAACAAAGAGTTGTGACGATACGCAGTCCAAAGTTACCGAGTGCCGAAATTCGAGCTGATGCTACAAAGGGCACGTTTGCGAGAAGGTTCAAATGTAAATCGCAGGATAAAACCAAATTATATCGATTTTTAAATAGAAGGAAGTGTTAAAGCGTAGCGATGAAAATTTTACTAATCTCGTCAATGTGATTAAGGCGAATGTAACATAAGAAACCTTTTACATGAACTCTCCGATATGTTTATAGTCCTATACAAACACGGGTCTCAGTTATTTCAGTTAATAACTATCCGCCTACGATCGTTAGAAACCAGATACCCCGGGCAACAATTCACTTGGCGATAAATCTGAATGGGTTTGAAACAATTCAATACGTCGCCGCGCCCATAAAGGCTCTGTAAAGTATATCTCCGTTGGGCGAATAGTAAAGCAGCCGTTCGCTGGCGTGAAATTACAGGACATAATTACACGGGGCTATAGTCCATTTCTATTCCAGTGGTAACGTAACTGAAAACACTGAAACATTCCAGCGGTAATTGCGAAAAAGCACACTATGTACGATGGTGTTGAGCATAAAACCTCGGAAATGTACAGGGTGGAAATATCGATAGCTCACTAGGCGTTATACCAAATAGGGGTGGATGAAGCTTTTAGGCGTCCATTTCAAAGCACCGACATTGTGCGTAGCGAAGCATTGTGTGGTTGAACAATAGAATAAATAACGTGAGAATATAGGGCGTATGCCTTATCGCGTACACAATGTAAAGGCATCAAAATTAGTTACAACACGTACTGATTATTGCCTGCGATTACACAAGTCATGATGCGATTAATTGATAAGAAGTTTTTATTGTTTTGAAGATGTGCCAAGTTACGTTTGTATTTGCGAGATTTTATTTATGAAACAGCAATTAATTATACATTAGAAGTTCAAGGAGAAAATAGTATTCCGTCGTATTCAAATAAGCTGAATCCATGGAATTTTATCCGCTCTAAAATAGATTGCAAAAATCATGATGTGCGTGATAACGTGGCTATACCCGTGTTTTACAACAGTCGATAAACCATTGTCAACAAGAAACAAGCAAAAGCGGCAGATCGCTAATGTAAATGCCAGACATGGTAATCTCACAATTAACTTTCGTAGCGTATGATTGCGGTTCGCTAATTAGACTCCGCTAAGTGCATCTAATAATCTAGATTCCCACGGAATTCGAAGGAATAGACATGCGCCGCACGCAATTTCAAACGTGCAAACTGCTAAGTCATGGTACATTTCAAATACTTTATAAAGCAGATATAAGAGCCAAGCAGGCCTGAAGAGGTAAAGCTTTTACGGCATCATTGAAAGTTTGAAATATTGCTAACATCTTGACAGTCTTTAGCGGATGAGGGATGACTATTTTCCAAGTATTGCACCCGGTTGGCAGTTACTCAAATACAGATTAAACTCTATAAATCTAGCTCGCAACTTTTGTCAACCTGCACCCTATAACCTGTTTTAAGTTGGTGGATCGCTCTTAAATTAAGAGCTGACACATCCCGCTGTTTATATACAAAGTTCTTTAATCCTTATTCGCGTTTGATGTGCGGCAATCGTGCGTTTGTGGCGAGATGGCATAGTGGTATAATCCGCAGCTACAACACCAATGGGTTGCAGGTTCGACTCCAGAATTCCTACCCAAGTGTTGGAAGTTTATCTAGGCTCCCCCTCGCTATATCACCTGTGTTAGCGGCGTCTTATAGGAAGCCTGGAAGTGGGCCGTGCTCCAATTCCGACAGCTACGGAATAAAAATGAAGAAAATTGGCCTGGTGTAAATGACCAGAGTAGTCGACAAACGCCATGAATGCCTCAAACAAACACTCGTGCCCTCCTCGACAACATAGATACGCCGTGCTATTCGTACAAGTAGACATGACGTCATAGATTTCTACTCAATTACAAGTACAGAAGTTGCTATTTCCAATACGCGTCAAAATTACTGCAAGTAGAAGCAGAAAATAAAAGACCGGAAAATTACTCAAGTAACTGGTTTCAAGACCTATATTTGGTCGAGGTTTCCATACTTTTAAGGATTGCCCGACATATTAGCATGCGACACAATGGAAAACGACAGTTCAGCATGGGACACTTCAGCATGCGTCACTTCGGCATGTGACTTTATAACCCAAAACCTTACCCTAACCCAAAACATAGCCCTGATATTAACTCTTATATATATCCTAACCCCAAGCCTAACCCTATAACCCAACCATAAATCCATCCCTAACCCACCCTAGCCCGTAATTTAGCTCACATGCTCACGTGTGGCATGCCCAATTATTGCATGCGATAATGTCGCATGCTATGATGTTGCATGCTCATATGTCCACGGACCACTATTGGAAGTTAATCGGTTGGTGGCTATATATGTACTTTCGAAATCATTAGATACGTTTTCGCGACTAACGCAAAACGACAAATGACACTACAAATAGATACAATCTTCCAAAATATATTCAACAGTTACTGGGGCTATTTCAGATGTTTCATAAGTATCACAATTTCACACATAATGGTGATGCAAATTCATCACTAAACTGTACTTTCAAATTGTCAAAATCGTAAGTGTGAAAAGTTGGTACTTCTGCCTAAAAATCTGTTCAAATAAAAGACCAAGTAGTCTAAAAACTTGCAAAATTTCAACGAAAAATGCGCGACAGCGTAAAATTCGTGCTATACTCACAGTTCGACTTGATATCCGCGCCCGTCTGCCTTGCGAGACTTCCTCCACCGTGAACACTTCGAGTCTGTAAGTCCCGTGCAAATTATCCAGAGCCGACTTGGTCACGACGGCGCCGGTCTTGGCGTCGACCGAGAACAGAGTGTTGGCGTCTCGGTAGTCGGGCGGGCCGCCGGTTACATCGCCCAGGTAAAAACGAGCGCCGCCACTCTGAACAGACGGAAAAGGCGATCGGTCAAGTGACGCGATAAATGCGAAGTGAAATGTAGTCGGAGGTCGCGCGACACGTAAAACTTTACTGCTCAGAAAACGTGTAAATAATCGGGCCAGTAAAATTTTATCAATCAAGTGTCAACTCTGTTTTATCGCCGATTTTCCTATTCGGCTAATCTGAAATTAGCATCGCACTGTAAATACATGGGTTGAAAATAGCTGTATTTATTAGATTTCCACACTAGCGTAAGGCGCAAATCAGGCCAAATGTTGCTTTGACGCCTATTCCAATCGGTGAATATCAGTCACATATACCAATCACCATGAAGATATATTTCCAATGATTGTAATTGGCTCTGCATGCGTGTACTAGAGCGGGACAGATCAACAAATTCCCTAGTCTGACTTCGACCTTATTTTTCCAAATGGCATTCGGCTCCAATCCAAATCAGGCCGTATCAGAAAAAAAGTTTGAATTCGGAAGTTTACAAAGCCTAATTCTGGCTAAAAAAAAACGGAAAGTAGTCTAAAACACAACTACATGAGTAAATAGTGCAAGTAAGGTACTCCGGTAAAGTATAAGCACATCTTTGCTGACCACCTGTGCTATCAAATAGCACAGTATTGATATTCACCTTCTCCAAACCGCCGGATATGGTAGTCACGCGCACGCTGTCGCCGGCTGTCTCGGACAGATGCACTTTTGGCGACGCAGATTTCGCCTGCACTATTTCGTAATAAAGCAGAACGTACACCGTCGTCCGCGTTGACTTCGGAGGCGTGCCTGAAACGTTGTCGCACCAAATGTCATAAACATGACCGTTGATGACCATAAACCGATTTACGTTTCAGTTAAAATGTCACGGCTGGGATTAAATATACAGCGGCTTGTTCGTTTGGGATCGAAATCAAAACACGGCACAAGGATTCCGGCACGATATCTCCTACATATTGCCCATTGCGGGGTTAGCTATTACGGCACTCGCGACCTTTTGAACGTTGCGGTGGCGACTAATTTGAGATGAAGAATCCGCGTAAACAAGCAATTCTTGCCGGCATGTTCGCAGCACAATGCCGACAGGCGATGCAGGCAGTTTAGCGCAAACACCAGGTGGTTATAGTCACGATGTTACACGCGAAAGTATACAGTCGATACAATTAGACCGGGTGCAGTTAAAATACATAGTAATTTGTATCCGAAGATGGACCATCAGACAAGCAAAAAAACTGTAACAAATAATAGTGAATAATAGGGACAAAAGTAGCAAAAATGCTATTTTGAAGGTCCTGATAATGTTTTGTTTTATGTGTGTCGAAGGTATGGATAGGAAATGTGAGATGTAGCGGTCTTATTGATACTTTTAAGAACTTGTCGCCTGCATTGTCAACCACGTTATGTGTGATTGGGAATAACAAATGCAGCAGTCGTGTGCTTTACAAGAACGACTGCAAATCGTATACTGCATANCACATGGTTACAATGTGAATGAATATTTTAATATCGCTACAAACATTATGTTCTAATTNCCAAANTAATTCCACTTANAGCCTTTCGGCTGACTGTTATCACGACCAACGTCAGTAAATACGGTTAACCAAATTAAAAATATATTAAGATTTTTTTCGCTGCGACTTTATAATGACAAGTAAACAGACTATCGAACGCCACAGAANAACGCACAGTTCGCGAGTCTATTTANTTGTCATGGTTACGCCACAGTGACAAACATTTTTCTATAATTAGTGTTTTCATTAACCGCATTTGCTGACGTTTGCTCCTGATGAGAATAAGTTGAAAAGTTTAGAGTGGAACAAAATTGGCAATANAACATACTGTTTGTTGCTAAATGTAAGTTTTGTACTCGCAGAAGGATATTTGAATATNTNAATTTTNACCATCACCAGCATNAAATGGTATGAATAAATGTCGGGTACTTTTCATCAATAAATGTTCATTACTATCGCACATATAAATATGTGNGTAAAGCAAGTTTCGCACTCGAAACTGCTNAAGTACCAAACCAAAAGCTATATCTATCACTATATTGGCGGGTACACTATAATATATGGAAGATCACGTGATCAAAAATGCTTTTGGGTGACTACGATCGTAACAAAATANCACTTACCTTTATCCNTGNCTNTTATANNCATCNCTGAGCATGCAGCACGGTAGTCACATCCAACGGCGACCGCACCAGAAGATACCCGTCTCCGTCCAGCATAAATTTACTGTCCGCCGGATTAGCTAAGCTTACCGACACAAGCCCGTTGCGACCCGTATCTTTATCGCGAGCAACCACCCTTCCAATCGCTTCGCCGGCCCGAGACGCTGACTCCAGCCGAAATTTGTAGGACGACGGGCTCGTGAAAAATGGCGCGTTGTCGTTGACATCGTTGACTTTCACATCGACTGGGATGTCGTTAAATTGTGACGTGCCGTCCGAGACTCGGACTGTCAATTTTAATTGGTCAGACACTTCACGATCCACTGTACCGGTCACTGTAATCGCTCCCGTTACAGAGTTAATATGATAGGAAGGCATTCCGGATCGCTGTATACCAGAAGGACTGATTATTGAGTACGTTAACGGGGTGCCGGTGTAAGATTCTGCGATCCCAGGAGTGGCTACTATAGTGCCGTCACTGTAATACCCTTCTTTCAAGTTTTTAAACGCNTTGTAAANGATTCGCGGGATTGCTTGGGTTGTTTTTTCAACGTTTATCACAACCGACACCTCGGATTCCGCACCGGACTCGTCTATCGCGGCTATTATCAAGTTATACTCCGACCCTTCCGAGTAATCCAAAGGCCGCGACNAAAACAGGAACCCACTGTTTTCGTCAATCTCGAACCTTTCTCTCGTCTCGGAATTGAACCGNTACGAGATCCTCGTTCTTTCTGTTGTGACGTCACCGTCACGTGCTTCGACTCGTCCAATCGGAGCTCGCGTAAGTGACTTCTCTCGTATTTGGAATCGGTAGCTGTCCGCTGTAAACACGGGCGGTGCGTCTTTCTCGTCTAGGACTCTGATGTATAAGTTCGAGGTCGCTTCCTCTGTGCCGTCGGCGTATTTTGCCCGTNCGATGAGATGATNGAATTCAGATTCTTCTCTGTCGAGTTGTACGCTGTTTCTCATTCCTACGACTCCGGTGTCTTTCCCNATTCGGAAATATTCAGGTTCTTCGCCGGTACCGGCGACTTGTAGTCCGTAATGTACCATCGGTGGATTCGTTACCCACAACTCGTCCATGTCCATCGTTTGTACTGTGATTATATCGGAAATGTGNAGGTTTTCCACNACTTCGANGTAGTAAGTATTCGTTTTGAAGTACANGGGATATCTNTTATCGAATTGCACCGATATTTGCGNNGTCAACACTGNNTTTCTCACTTCGGACAANGTGGAGTTGACTCCGTTTTGATCCGACGCNACNANGTTAAGGTCAATTTCACCAGATCGTAAATTGAGCAGCTGTAGAAGNTTTCTGTCTGGTCTTTGCGNNAGNTAGATATCNCCCGTGAAAGCGTCACAGTAAAACAGATCCGTCTCGGATCTGGTGTCCATTTTCNGNATTTCGTACACNACAGCACCGTGAATTCCGNTGTCTAGGTCNTANGCGCGCACCGTACCCACATGATCGCCGGGTCGGGCGGATTCTTTTATNNCGAATTGGAATTCANTNTGCGTGGGAGTCGGGGAATTATCGTTAACATCTTCCACCGCCATAGTTAGCCACGATCGCTTCCGGTATTCTTTGTCGTNCGTTTTNACATTCGTGGTAACGGCCAGTTGATAGCCCGTTAATTTTTCATAATCCAACTCATCGGATATTATAATTTCGCCTCGCGGGTAAACGCGGAACGGAGTGTCGGAAATTAAGTCGTGGCTGACCGCAAATGAGTCTTTTACGTCGGCTAGACCACCCAATTCGGGCACAACTCCGATCTGAGATCCCACCGGGGCGCCTTCCGGTAAGGCAGTGTAAATATTTTCCGCGGGCTGCGAAATGATATTGTCAACCAAAACGAGGGTAACTCCGAGAAGGATTTTGGCACATTTCTGAATTCCCATCATGTCACAAGCTGAGATTTCGAGCTGTGTCGTCAAGTTATCGTTTCCGCCATCTAGTCCATGTACGAATGTGTGATACAATACTCCGGTAGTCGGATCGATTTCAAACCCGGGAAACGAAGATCGCACTTCGTACATTACCTCGCGATCACGTGCCTTGACGTCATCGTCGTCAGCTTTGGCGTTGTAGATGAACTTCCTTTCGAAATTGCCGCTTAGGTTTACAGAGACCGCGTCTTCGTACGAATTATCGCCCGATTTAGACGCGGTTTGCGGCAGAGACACAAAATACGGGAAATTGTCGTTCACGTCGACAATGCGCACCGTGCATCGCGTCGTGATATACCCTACTCCGTTGTGGGTGCCTGTGTCCCGCAGTTCAGCCACGATTGTCAAATTTCTAACCGTCAATATTTCCGCATCTAACATAGTAGAATTTTCGACGTACAACATGCCGCTGAAGTCGTCAATTCTAAACGCAGAGTCGGGGTTTCCTTCTGTAACATAGAACGTGGCGTCCACTCCTAATCGATTTTCCAACTCCACGACTCCGACAGGATATCCATCGCCTACATCTTCCTGTATGTAATACTCGTAAGCGGCCTTCGTAAAAGACGCGGCAGTGTTGACGGTGGTTCTGATCAGCACCGTCACGAAAGCAGTGTTTGAAACCTGCCCACTCGAGTCCCTGGCGACAATTTCGAGCGTGCGGTTCGCCCCGTTACGGCCGGCCACGCTTCGCGATAGCGACACGGCCCCTGTATTTTCAGCCACGCGGAAAAACCTACTGGTCGATACCATACTGTAAGTCAGCCTGTTTAGATCGGAAATGTCCAAATCGCTCGCGCTGACGTGATCTACAACCTCTCCTACCGGAGTGTCCGGCTTAATAACCGTAAAATATCTGGACGGGTACGTAACAGGCGGATTATCGTTGACATCTATCACCTTGACGAGGATTTCGACTGTAGTTTTGAGAGGCGGTGATCCTGAGTCTGTAGCCCAAGCTTGCACGCTGTACTCCGCGCAAAATTCACGATCCAAAGGCGCGGTAGTTTTGATTAATCCGTCGGCCCGTATTTCAAAGGGCTCAGTGTCTCGAGTCATGTGTACATCGCCGATACATTGACTGGATTCCATGCCGTAAAATACGTCGCCGTTTACTCCGTAATCGTCATCCGTGGCTATGATTTCGCCTATTGCGTTCACCCGGTTTTCCGTGACGTTGAAATAGTATCTCGGCATCGCAAAAACGGGCGCGTTATCATTTTCGTCGCGTATCCGAATTACGAGTGTCGCCTCGTCGGACAGGGCTTTTTTGGTTTCGTCTTTCGCGACGATGTCAAGAGTCACGGTGCCGTTGGCGGCGGTCTGTTCGAAATGAAGCGATGACGCGGTCGTGATTAAGCCCGTGCTCTTGTCGATGACAAACCAGCCCCGGCTATTCCCTCCGGAAATGCTGAATCGAGGAAGGGAAAGTGATAAGCAGGATGTAATTGGATCTAGCGGATTACGGATTAAAGAGGGATTTTCGCTGAAATTGGATAACCGTGACACGTAAAATAGATACAGCGCTGATTGGATTCCCTTCGAGTACATCTACGCGCGCGCGCAGTAGAGAATCTCTGACCTTGACATTCGTGTAATCATCCGAATTGACGAATCGCGCCTGGCAATTTCTGTATGTTTTTGGGTCGAAAGGACTGCGTATGATTCATGACATATGATTGGCAATTCGCTTACCATCCGAAAATATACAATCGCCCAGTCACAGAGATTGGTCATCATAAGAATACGATGCATGGATTGTTACCAATCCCGCGATTAACCGAACGCATAAAACATAAATATTATGTACGACTGGATGAAAGCGAGATGTCTTCCACTGCGCGTTTCGGCGGTGCATTGGAGGCATGTGGGCTTTATAAATCAGTCGTGTTGTGTGATTCTCCACTCTGGCAATACGGGTGGATGTTTATTTACCACTTATCGCTTGCAGACATCTAATTAACAGTTCGGTTGCGTAGGAGCTCCGAGAAATTGGTGGGTGGTGGAACCATTTTTAGATTAACCTGAATTTGATTCGTTTCCCCCGACTATCACTATCATCAGCACAGCTGAGGAATCTTTTCCGCCGACATTGGCGGAACTAGTCGTAATATCTCCACTACCCATTCTCCCGCAACAATACCGCTGTACGTCAAAATCGCGAGTCGACCGCCGACACGGAAAATTGCCGCCGAATAGAAGATGATAAGGCGACGATTCCTTATAATCAAGTAGACCACACTTATATCCTGTAGTTGAGATGTTCCCATGAACTTGTGAGGTATGATTACAGGGTGAAGACACAGTGTTTAACCTAAATCGCGCGAAATAACCTGTGGGCGGAAGGTATATCCGTAAAGAAATTGTGCGTACACTCTTTACATCGGATGGATCGAATGATAGATGCGATTTGAAGACTTGTTATTCATCATCACGCGTTTGCAGGCAAGTCAATTTTGATGACAAAATATGAGGTGTCGGTAGCATCAAACGTAAAATTACAGGCTTAATCCTTTCCGTACATGTATAAACTATTAAATCGCAATGGTAAGACAAAAGAAATATCCAAAACGAAGCGGCGTATCACATCGGAAAACGTGGCGGAGCGGCTAATACACGCAGAGGACAATTCGTGATATCACCCAGCGACCCAAGCTCATACATACGATAGCGTGCGAAATAGAGTATTAGTCATAAATGACTACCGTGTAAAGGCGAGGACAATCGACTTATGAGTATGTCAAAGTGAAGAATCAATCATACCCTGCGGCTTTGCAATGCTATTAATACAGTAGCAGAAGGACTATCAAGTGCTTGCACACGGGACAAACTGTTATGCGCAGACGGCAAGGCGCACGCGAACGTCATAGTGACATCACACACGAGTTGCATCTATTCTAAACTATGAATGAACTTGCTTAGCATCAGATTACAAGCATGTTGATGGAAGCTAAGTGACATTAATTACGAGGAGTATTAATTATTGTTGTTGTTAATTTGTATACACAATGCACTAAAAATATAAAATCAGTACGGTAAATAACGGATGACGGGCAGACATCGTTGAATTTGAATACTCTGGCTCGAAATCAACATTGGGTCTCAAGGAAACTACTGTCTTATGATTAAAAATCGAATCTTGGTATGTATTGACATACACCTATCTAAATATCACACTGGTATTCTAAGAGAAAAATTTGAGAAGGAAGACACGTGAATTCCAAATCCGCCCTGCGCTTTGATTACAGAACTACCCTAGTCTATTGCGATGTTTTTTATTAATTGCGAGCGCTGGCGCAATATAAATATTTTTTCATATCGCACGCTATAATTTCGCGACAAATACACCAATACGCTAATTGCCCAATTTCGTTAAGTGCCACAAGTGGTCGATTCGAAAATGTTATCATGGCGCAACACGCGCTCAATGTACACCAAGCACTTATTTTTGACCTCCGAGAAATTCCTACTAGCAGACACACGCAGGAGATGTCTACAACGTCGCGGTAAAGTTCGTGCTGGCATATTATTAGCGAAACTATTACGGATTATCATTGGTACGAAAATATGACGCAGCAATCCACGTCACGTAGACTGTCACGAAATAATCGAAAGCAAAAATAAAACGGGCACTGTAATCCAGAAATAATACGAAACAAAAACATTCCAGAATATCCAAATTGAACCGCCTAAATTACGTGAGGGCTAATTCGCAATGATAACGGAAGTGGCGCATTTCCAAGATCCCACAACAAAATTTCTTTGTTTCAAAACAATGATAAAATAGTTGCATCGCGCGGGACCCTATCATTTCCGTAATTGTTGCGCGCGTCATGATCTAGGAATCCACATTTTACTTCGATTACAATACGAATAAGGAAAAATGTACATGTACAAGGAATGTACCTAACGCTTTTTTTGAACCCAATCCCGATTTCGTAGGTTTTGTGCTATTATAATAAGCATATTCTTCGGTGTTAAAAATGCAATTCAAATACCTGTACACTAATCGTCCATTCAGCCCCGCGTCATCGTCGGTGGCGTGGACATGGACCACAACGCTGCCCACCGGTACCGTTTCCGACATGGTTACTTCGTAATGGCTCCGGCCGAAGACGGGCGGGTGGTTTTCTCCCGAGTTGACTACAATGATAATGCTCGCCAGCGCGAATCTCTCGCTGTCGGTATCGGCATCGTGCACGCGCACGGTGAGGTTGTAAAACGGCTGTGCGTTCAAGCTTTGATTGTTCACGATCTGTGAAAGACGATTGGTACTATTCGTTTATATTTCGCGAATGGGCCTGATTATATGAATTTGGTTAGCATAGGCCGTCACCCGTCAATCGCCCACAACAACGGTAACGAAATGACTTTGACGGCTGCGTTGTGACGTCACCATGCAATCCATCGGGTGCAATCATGTGGAACGAAATTCCTCAGTCATTAATCGAGGTTGTGATATAACACAGACGTTTGCACCAATGCCGGTAGCCCGCTAATCAAGAGCATTATGCGCCAGACTCAGTTCATATGGAATCAGAGTTCATTGTCATAAACGCGAGAATTGCAAATGTATGTACTGTACAGTGTACACCAAACGTGGCTCGTTTCGCACTCTGTAGCATTTCAGGAAAACCAGAAATTAGATTAGAATTAAAATTACAGCATAAAAACATTTCACGAATTGGATTCTAATTAGATTATCAGCATACTAGTCTATTTCAGCGACTAAAATTATCTAGTTGTCCCAGTCTGGTACGATCACGCAATTGAGACTGCATGTACGATTTGGCAATGAATCCGGTGTTGAGCTAAGCCTCACCCACACACACACATGCACCACCAATCCAAAACTTTACCGCAATCTTATGAAATTGACAGATTGACTAACAGTGCATCTCCGGTTGAACACGGCCAAGCCGTGAAAAAGATAAACGAGTGCGACAGCTAGATCCCGTCACTGTAACGACTCGCGATACCCATCTCACATAAAGCATAGTCAAATACGTCATCCATCCGGTTAGCGACGTCAATCAAAGCGCCCGTTTTACTGAGAAGCCGATCACAATCGCCGCCAGTGTGTTGGCGAAATGTCAGCAAACGCGAGCGCCGCGTGTGAAGACGCGGTTGGAACTGCGATGCGCATTTGTTGATATCGATGGTATCTGTGATTTTACGAAGTCATCTTGGACAGGGGTGTGTAAAATGCTGCCCATATAGAGAATGTTGTGCGGCCAGAAAATTTGGTTTCTATTTTAGCTTACAATTTGGTATAGGTTCAAGCCAAGCTTGAGTGCGCTGAGAGAAGAGCCGAAAAACATTAAAATCGTTGAAACATGTCTTGTGTCTTATGAATATTTTTCACAAAATTTTATTCAACAACCTGAAATTTTGTTCGCGCTTTGCGGGATTTACCCCATCAACGACATCAAACATTATTGGTAAATCATGAGTCTTGCCTTCGTCGTTACCAAGTCTCAATGAGATGAAACAGAGATGGAAGTCTGGTTGAGCCTTTCTGGTTCACGTTCAACATTGAATAATATTTCGGTCCTAAATTGGGAACCACAACGAATCCACTAATCAACGTTTGCAGGCTGAAGTATCAAATTTCAAATACGGTTCGGGTTCGGGCTGGTGAAGAGATACTTTTGTCATCCCACTAACACGCATTGCGTCATGACCGATGAAACTTTCAATATCTCTTAGCTTGTTCGCGGTGAGTGCCAAGTTAAATAATTATAACTGGTCGCCGGTATAGGGTGCGAGCACTGATCAATAATTTTTTTGGTAGACACTTGTGTTGAAATAATGCATCAACTGTTTCGTGCGTTTCGCTACATAATCCTGTCAGCAATTTCGACACGCTGGGCGCAAGTATTAATCGCATTGCACCCTTCAGATAAGATGAATACACTATGCATCAGATCAGAGTGAGAGAATATCCACATGCAACAGGTTTTCGAAAGGGTAAAATCAAAAGAAACGGGCACGAAGAGTTACCTTAATTGCGCCGGCGGTGTTGGCAATGTTGGTGAGCTCAAAAAACTCCAATTCGTTGCCCTCCGCTATACCCATCGCCACGGGGTTGTTGGCCCACGTCGAGTCGGCATCCGATACCGTAACGACTGCCACAATGGCTCCGATACTCTCATGCTCGTCGATGGAAGCCACCGAAGCCGGGCTCAAGAATCTGCAAAGACAATATAATAAGTGTAGGCCTACTATACAGCGTGTATATGGTACATACGTGTACCTAGGGTTGCATTCAGAACAAAAATCAATTAAAAACAAAAATGTTTAAAACAAGGCCCTAAATTAAAACATGTTTTTACTGGTTTTTTTAAGCCATGACGTCACAAAAATTCAATTGTGACGTCATAATGGATTGACATTGACAATTGAAAATG
>KE606226.1:0-10910 GCA_000444245.1 Botryllus schlosseri | reverse complement strand
TTTTTTTCCGGATTCCAGCCGTTCACCGATTAAATCGTCAGGTTACCTTAAAAAACGCTGCACACCAAATTTGGTTCAATTCTAACAAGTATAGGGCTCCGCGGATCCAATTAAAATTTTTAATTTATACAGGAAAATTGAAAAAAAATATTTTCAAATTTTTCTGTCAACCCCATGAAATTGTTGAGCTGTCTTCAGAGACGATGCAAATAAAATTTGACTCAATTCGGACCAGTAGAAGTGGAGTTATTGGAGTTTTTCGTTGATAATTCTCCAATTATCCTTGATTGGTGGATAATCCGAGAATTATCAACGAAAAACTCAAATAACTCCGTTTCTACTGGTTGGAATTGACTCAAATTTCATTTGCATGGTCTTTGAAGACATCTCAACATTTTCATGGGGTTGAGAGAAAAATTTGAATTTTTTTTTTTTTAATTTTACGTAGTAAATTAAAAATTTTAATTGGCTCTGCGGACGCTTAGACATGTTAGAATTGAACCAAATTTGGTGTGCAGCCTTTGTTGTGGCAACCTGACAATTTAATCAGTGAATGGCTGGAATCAGGAAAAAAAAGTTATTTTTGAACAGCCCTACTGTATGTCTGCAACTACAAAAGCTTTGAAACCAGGCTTTTCGTTACGTAATAATTATAGTGCGAAAATATTAATTCACGACGTCTTATGAGAGCTACGATTAGTGGTGGGACGCAAGTTAGACAAGTTATTGCAATTGCGTCGCAACAACAAAAGTTACATTGTCCTTGAATTTCCTATTAGGTTTATTTGAATTATTCCAGGTCAGACAAATTAGCAATTAATATTCACGATTTTCATTCGCACTCATTCGGGATTTTCATTCGCACCATTCGCACCACCTTCGTCATTCGCGCTGCAATTTTTTTCATTCGCACTAGTGCCAACCGTCACACAGGTTGAAAAGCACTGGCCTAAAGGCCCCAATTTCACGGTGAAATTGACATTGGAGAATATAAAATAAAACTAAATATTTGAATGCAAACCGAGGATGTTAGTAAACTGTTTCATGATATCATCATCTCATCACCTATCTCAGTATGGAACACAGTTAGCGTTAACACAGATACACCGGCTTTTGCATGAAATCCGCAATGCGTTAGGTAGGCTAAGTGTCAGATCAGCGCAAATCTCGACCATACTCGACCTTGATAACGAAATTGCTGCCCTAATCATTGAGTGACAACCTTGAGACTTGGCACAGCGTTCGATACTAAAATCAAGACATACCATGTAAAAGCTCATGACGGATCTAGCTAAGTAACATCGTTAAAATCAATGGAGACCAATACCGGCTTTGCGTAAAATATGTTTGCGATAAATGACGAGTCAGCACTCACTCGACTTAGGAAACGAAATTACCACTAAATAGTTCAGTGTCAAACTTGAACATGATGGATCAGCACACACTCAACTTCGGAAACTGAATTACTACCCTAAACTTTAAGTAGAAACCCTGAAACTTAGGACAGTGTTAAATACCACCATCACGACATGACGTATCAAGTTTCAAGAAATATTATGGTGTGAAACACAATCAAAATCGACCTATACCAGCAAAGGTCGACTAAACGCATATGACGGCAACCGAGTTAAGATATGGATACGATTGTTACATCACACCTTAGGGGCAACCATGCTATGTTGCCCTACCTGCTCGGTAATTTTATGAAGAGGAGAGAGTAAATCACTGTTTCTTTATTGTGCGCGGCTTTGAGAGAATAGGCAGTGAAAGCTTGTTATGAGCGCTACCGGGGCATGCCCAGGCTAGGCATTCGCAAAGCGAAAAAACAGAAGACAATTCGATTTTCGCAGAGACTTCGCTATACATAAGCATTTACAAGCGAAAGGACAAGAAGTATACGATTTTCGCTGGGATTTCGGTACATATAGATTGTTATGCGTCTATAAATGGTAAAGAATTGTTATTGAACAGAATTTTAGGTGGGGCAATGCCCCAGTTGCCCTATAGGACGAGCCGCCACTGGTAGTAATTATCAGTAATTGATTAGGCGCCGCAATTCTGGTTCTCTATATATGTTGATTGGCCACCGCCTCTAGTGTATTCGGTTCTGTTGTTGGTACTGTGCTATGTGTTAGCTACTTTTGAGTTGGTACGCTGTTATTTGTGTTCAGTGTGGTCTCTAGTTATTGACATGTGTTTCTATTGTTTAGGCTTGTCTTCCATAACCGCAAGCGACCACTATTTTAAAACCTAATTTCACGACCTACCTTATTTGCTGTATTCGGGACATTCATTTCTTACGTCATTCATTCGAATATATCATTTCAACCTACATCAACGGATCATCATTTGTCAGGATCGGTCGTGGGATTTGAGTTCAATTAAAAGTGGTATCAATAACTCTCCTTACGTTAGGAGCAGTTACAATGTTTTTGAAATTCTCCATTTGCTGACGATTGCCCTTGAAGAGTGTCAGCTCGAAAAGCTTCGGGTTTTAATAAATTCTGCAATGAATATATTATTAAAATGTATATTGAAGTTCTGTACCCCAGAGAGTCTAGTCAAATGGTGTTTCGAATAGCCTATCAGTCATATTAATTGCTTGTTTGCGTTAGGCTTGTAAAATAGGACTTGATATAAATGCTGACTTTGAGTTTTCCTTGGCCTGAAGTGTGAGGTTGGCGGCAGTGAACAGCGGGATACTTGTCAAGTGCTCTGACCGTTATGCGTACTACCGACTTGTTGATATATATTTTAATGCTAAACAACGGAAGAGTGTCGTTACTAGGCGCCGGATCTTGACGTGTTGTGGTTATGGCGTCGACATCATTTGTTAGTGCATTCATTAATGTAGGCCAGTGGTTCTCAACCTTTTTGGCTTCGCGGACCCCTTTTGACCTTCGCGGACCCTCGCGGACCCCGTCAAGTTTTAGTTCAATTTTAGCTCTATTATGGTGCAACCTTCATCTGTCTTGTGCAAATATGAACTGTAGGCTTGTGATAAACAGCTAAATAATGATTTTTCTTGAAAATAACATCATACTATTTATGTAGACATTGGTAGACTTTTATTATTTCAAAGTTAATTTTGCTGCTGTATTTCTTGAAGTACGTGGTCGTGTGTTGAAAATCCACGTCTTCGTTTTGATATGAACGAGGAGTGCCGAAACCATTTCTGCAAAGATATATGGAGACTAATCCAATATTAACGCATAACGCTCCACGATGGCACCAAAATGAAGAAACATATATTTTATGAACATATCACGTCCAGCATCTAGCGCAGGGACGGGGAACATACGGACCGCGGTCCGGATTCCGCGATTGCATTTTGATCGGCCCGCAGAGAGTTTCTACCGTCAAAGTGAAATCCTAATCTAAGAGTACAGAGAAATTTCATGCGCCTAAGAATGGATCCAAGTTTTCAAACCTGAGAAAGACTGTCATGAAACGACTTGTTCTATTCGGGTTTACATATATATTTACGAGCAAACATTTCCGACCATGAACAATTGAACATTAACAAGACAAGGCTGCATACCAATAAAACTGGTGATATGAATTTCAGAGTTGGAGCGTAATGCTCTGATAGCAACGAAACACTCTTGGTTCATCATAAAATCAGCCTTGTCGATAGGGCATCCGCAATAAGAATGCGCCAAATCTGATAGCCGAGCAGGTATATCATTGTCCGATTTATGACGAGTGTCAGCCGAAAATATTCGGGATCATTTCAATATCAATGTACTATTCAATTGTATATTGAAGTTATGTACCTCCAAGAAGCTGTTCAAATAGTGGTTATGTATATCGCAGGATAAATGGATTTCGTGATGAGGTTTCAATCCCTACATTAGGACAAATTAGGGAAATACTTCGGAAATTTTTATTTCAAACGACTGTTCACTAATTTGACGGGACTGAAAACTTCAAACCGAGAAGGTTTCGCCGACATTTCGAAGTCACCCTGATTGACGTTACTATCTCCATATTTTTATTTTTCCACAAACCCCAACAAAACGTCTTTAAACAGCAATATGTTTATATCAGTAGGTTATTGGAAAATTGGCAATGAAAATGAATTTCCATACTACGATAGTTCATGTCAGACGATTATGATGATGATATGAGCCATGAGGTTTTGGTGGAGCGAAACTGTCTCATGCTTTCTCAAATTAAAAAATAGAATAAAAATGACGTTATTAATCATTTTAAAAATTTGAAGGTCTCGCGGACTCCCTGAAATTGCTTCGTGGACCCCTAGGGATCCGCGGACCCCCGGTTGAGAACCGCTGATGTAGGCTATGGGTATATTAACGAAACATGGGATATGCTCAACCATCTATTTTCTCTGTGTGCATTATCTGTGACTGAATTTACAATCGTTACAACGGTTGCCATTTCAACTGTTCAGCCAAATACTATATCTTGTAATAATTTTTTATTAAAATTTGTGTAACTCATTCCAGTTAATCTACATTTTATTTTATTGCTATATTTAGCCTTTATTTTACGATGGAGACTGAAGCCATGAAGTGACTGCGATATGCCCAAATATCCGTATACGTCTGATGGTGAATTGAAGGAAATGCAGCGTTGGCGATGGCAACAGTTCAGAAAATATCGTTTTCTAAGCATTGGTTCAGCCTGCAGCGACAATGTCCTTGATCAGCCGATTATCACTACTAATGATATCTCGCTTTCTGTACATCGATGAATATGAGGCCAGTGGAATTACCCAGATATCAGAGACCAAGCCAAGCCTAAACGTGGGTTTTATCATTCACAATTGGGCTCTGAATGAAGTTAGCGTCCCACACAGTGAGCTGGCTGCTGATGGTAGCTCCGTGTTACCTTGACCCTATCCTTCCCGCCAAGGCACAGACTTGTTTGATAAACCAGATTTTGTCTGCATTTCAATTCAAGAACAGGAATAGTTGTATCAAATTTGTCCCAGAAAGAAAATCTCTCTATATCTCGACTGAAATCAATGTGTCGTTTATGCATTTTATATGACTGTCTGTCTGTATTTGACCGGTATTTTGAATGTGATGCTCGTGGTGGATTTTAATATAACTAACACGATAATGTCAAATTGTGATGTCTTGCAACATAAGGTTAATACATCTACCAGAAAGCAACAATGATTCAGGTAGCGATAGGGTTACTAGCGGTTGCAAGCTGCAGTAGCGAGAGGGTTAATGAACGGCAAATAAAGGGTTAATGAGTCTGCAGCTGAAGTGCGAAAAGTGTATCTTTTGAAGCATCATTTTGACATCGAATGCGCAAAATACGCCGGGCGATCGCTTCCCATTTTGTTGACTGGGTTGTGGTACTCCCTTTTAACGTTCCTTCGAAACTCGTATACCCCTGACCACTGATTCCGCATAGAAAGCGTAATTCATGGGCGCTAAATCTATTTGCTATTCACGGTCGTATTTCGATTACATATAAATGGCATACGGCCGCGTTCCGGTGGAGAGTCGTCATGGCCCGACGTCATATACTCATGTTAACATGGCTACTTGGAACTTCGTGCCAACACTGATTTCTTGAGATAATACCTTGCGTATTTTCCACTTAACCGCTAGAGCTGATGGAGGGGTCTTCGAAAATTTCGGGCACAAAAATAATGATGATGCATCTTCCGGTTTTTATTAATCTCTTTCTTGCATGTTGTTGTTTTTTGACCTCCCATCAAGATTGTAAGCATAGTCGAAATATGGAATCACGCAAATGTACCATTGAAACCTTCATTCGTGAGACGCACACGATTCTGACTTGGTATTTCTTTATGGTTAGCCTACCTCAGTTTCCTCTACGGTTCGCATATGTACGGTGGGGGTCCGGTTACACTATTATATTAAAAACGAAAAATCCAATGCACCCTGAATCACGCTAAGCGTGAATAAGATTTTCAAAGAGGGTGGAAATATGACGAATCCATGGTAGATGGATATACACATCTTTGGTTGTTCGTTCGGTGGATTCTGTTGACTTTTTTGCATTCAATTGCTGACGATTATATCCCTGACGAGTGTCAGACGAATATATCTCGGGTTTATTTCAGTATAGGAATATATTGTTCGACTTTTATGCAATAAAACTGTCGATCATTTTTTAACTTAGTTGTCCAAAATACGATTTTAATCGTGGATTTGTATGCATGCTAGATTTAGGAGAAAATGATTATTTCAGGAATATGGGGTCTTTTGGCGACTCTTCTCAGTACTGTAACATGTTGCGTCCCGGCGAAGACATCTTCACTGAATATAGGTATATGTTTTTTTTTCGCGAATGATATAAACATATCAACAAACGTTGTCGGTAATAATAATTTCAACAACTGAGACAGAACCACCGTATTTCCATTGAAATTAGCAAGTTAGTTGCTAAACAACCAGTGCCATAATGCGTTGCGTATCCATTCCCGGTTGCTGAGAACGTTCACGAAAACCTCGGGAGCTTCACCGCATGCGTACCAGCCAAAACTCGCCAAGCCAGCGAGATACCATCCGCACGATGTCCGGCTTTGACAGACCAGTGCGCTACCGGTAAAATGGGCCTGAAACATTTCATCATATTTTGTTATTGAAGTCGCGCTTGATCATATGCGGAAAACTTACCGCACATTTGTATTCGGAGCTTTGTCCGGAGAAATCACCAACGCAGAAATGGTGTCGGACATCAGTTCGGATTCCATTAGCCCGGTATATATTCCTACAGATATCCATGGGCAAAACTTTTACGATGTCGCTTGTGATCGACACAGGTGGATACGCATTTCGATCTGTGAAATAGCATGCACTGAATTCACGGCATTATGTTCTTCAAACCTATCTATGATATATTCTAAAGAAGCGAATTACCCTATAGGCCTACTCCAGGAGTTCTTAACTTTTTCAGCGCAAACCCTCCAATATCTATGGGGGGTTGCGTGGACCCGCTTGCTGTGAAATCAGGGAGCTTGACTAGAAAATGACCAGCCTTTTGTCTAACAACCTAATTACCAGTTCGGGTGAAATTAGTCCGGTTCGTATTGTCCGTGTATAGCTATTTTAACCCTTGACGTACTCAGAAAATAAGTGTGCAGTGTGCACTGATGAGTGCCTGGGTTTCAATCCACGGATATATGGTACCCTATAATAGGCTCAATAGCGCATTTGAGCAAATTAAAATCGTTGGAGTGTGAGAGGTATGCTACTTGGAGGTAAGATAAGTTAGAAAGGCAGTAGATAAGGTGTGTCTAAGTCGACTCGGGTCGCTGCCAGGTTTAACAGTTTTGATCGCTCGCGACTGGACCTGTCAAATGATTCCAATATGTTACCTCAAAATCAGGGCCGTAACAGCACTTCGTCAGCCCCCCCAAACTCCCCTCGCGCTATTCGCTGTTTAACGATAATTATTATCATTGGCATTAGGCTTCCGTTTAGTGAGTAAACATTTCAGGCCTAAACGCGCAAGGCGCGAAAAAATTCCATAATTCATGACTGAATCGGGCAATATGATCGGGAAATGCATATATATTGCTATCGATTTAATCCTCTCTCTGCTCGCATAATCTGATTTAGCGGTACAGCTGAGTGACGTGTGTTTGAAAAGGTAAGACCCCGCAATAATAATTAAACCTCTCCGGGTGTTAAAACTTATTGGCAGAGAACGAAACAGCACTTCGTCCGGCCCCAAAAAACTTGACTCTTGGGCTCCTATAGGGTGACACGCCGACCCCCCATCACGTTGTTCGCTTTTGCCACGAAATTATAGTTTTTACTGTTTAGTGATCCAGTGCAAAGCGCGAAACTTTTCGATAATTCATGATAAAATCGGTCAATAATATCTTGAATTACATATATATTGCTATACGTTCCTTGTCCTCTCTGCTCACGTAATCAGATTTTCCGGTAAAACTAAGTGATGAGTCTTTGAAACTGTAGAGCCCCCAAATAGCAATTAAACATCTTCGGGCGGGCGGACCCGTTGGTATGACTTTGTTACATGATGTTATTTCGTGAGCTCCTGTCTGCTATATCAAAAATATAGAATCGCGCAAATGTACCAAACTAAAAGATCGATCAATCGATCAGGTTTATTGATATTTTCATCGTTTCAAAACATCACAAGACTGCTTTAACGGAGTATATTGGTATAACGCCATTTAAATATTAGTCGATAAGGAGTTGGTAGACCTTACGTAATTCCCGGAACTGAAACCTGATTAGACCTTTGTGAGTCGTATATTTTGTCGTGTGAACGTAGATAACAATTTGTGCATGTACTCTCTCGTGGCTATGAGAGACGGTCATTCAATTCATGATATTTCGCCGATTCGGAAGTCCGTTACTTTGTCGTACGTGATTCAATAAAGTTACAAGTCGTGGAGACGGAAACAAAATATATTCGTCAGTGTGATCCATCGAATACGTGTCCAATAGACAGGCTTCGTGGTACGTCAGCCACCAAGGCCGTACGGCGCGGTTACGCCGGTTCGTCGAACGAAAGAAGAAACACGCAGCGAATTGTAAACGCAACCTTCTTGGAGTCAATAATACATCTTGGAGTCAGATATACAATTATACAACTACAAACATTCGCTCTGCGTTAAATGGTGACCCCGACATTTAAGTAATCAAGACGGACCGGCCGACCGAAGACAATCAATATAAAGATACGCCCTGCCCGACGGCGAGAAATAGCAATACAGCATCGGACCACGGAAACGATCAATATAAAGATTCGCCTTGCACAGCGGCGAGAAAGAGCATTCAGAGAAAACGACGAGACGTTATTGCCAGGAAGAAATGCAGCGGGGTTGTGCTTTCGACGATCAATACGCCGTAACAAAGACAACAATGAAGAAGACGTCTGCAGTGTCAGAAAATGCTCGGAAATCGCAGAAGTTTAGCAGATGTGCGGACAGTGGTGCTCCAAGCATGCATCACACGGATTAGAACAATAAGGTAGATCGATTTTATTCTCTTACACTACGACGTTAGTTGGTTACTGTTATTGGGATATTGGCAAAGTATAGTTTTGTAAAGTAACTTGCAATCATTGGTTTCTATACCCAGATAGGGGTCGCATTTCCTGCGAGTCAAATCCTCCGCTGCTAGAGCTGTAGGACGCAGGTGCTTATATAGCATGATGTTTTGATAAGAGATGTGTGCGGGTAAACCCGTGGCAAGAAGGCTACCCTATTTATTCGATGCCATGATGCATCCAATAGCTGAATAGCTTGATATGTATGTGTGATGAATAATGATATATTGCAAGCCTGATGAAGAGATATTAGGCCTCTGCCATACGACGATACCCTTATGTTGAGTATATCATTGAGAAAATATGCACCGCGGTAGTGCATGATAGTTGCAAACATTGCTTTGCATGTAATACAATAAATAGGGCACACTCTCGTTCTGTTGGTATATACCAATGTTAAATGCTACGTGATATGAATTAGGAAGTTTCATATCAATTTAGAATAAAATGATTGCAGGTGAATATTCGATTTTTTTTCTACCCATAGCAGTATCTTGCTAATTAGTTGTTGTGCGAGTGATATTATCGGTTTTCTGAATGCCCAATGTAATGTATCCTTTAATGTTACCGTAATATCGTGTATGTATTGTTTTGAGGTATTAAGTGATGTTTGTGTTTTTTTTTTGATTGCCTAATGTTGTTGATTTGTATGTCAGTAGTCTGCATAAACAGACCGATGTTACTTTTTCCGCCATTTGATGTAGATAACGACGCGTTCGATGATGTTTTGCAGCAGTTTCCGCCCGTTGATGCGGACAAAGTGGTACTAAACTCCGCGGTAACTCCGGGTGACGCGTGTGTAGTTTCTTCTGGTAGTGATGACAGCGAGAGCGACTGTCCGAGTAGTATTGGTAGCGCGTCCCGAGAGCGTGTATCTGATTGCTTACCTGTTGATGTTTGTCGCGTAATTCGTAGGCGTGAATCCCGCGTGCGCGATAATGCTAAGACCAAAATATCTCGTGATTGCAGAAATATCACCGAGTCAAGTCCAAGATATACGTCCAGAGGGAGACGAATTGTTAGACCAAGACATTTGAATGATTACGTGTTGCATTAAATCGCGTAGAATAAAGATATGCGTGATGAGAAA
Organism: Botryllus schlosseri; assembly: GCA_000444245.1. Taxonomy (NCBI): domain Eukaryota; kingdom Metazoa; phylum Chordata; class Ascidiacea; order Stolidobranchia; family Styelidae; genus Botryllus; species Botryllus schlosseri. The sequence goes on along the minus strand of KE606226.1, from coordinate 784 downwards.
TGCCTTGTGCATTCATATGTTGCATAAATGCAGGATTGCTGCNTCATCGATNGTTGAATCGCGTAAAGTAAAGATATGCGTAGTGAAANGCGTGCTTTGTGCATTGATATATGATGTAAATGCAGGATTGCTGCATCATGTTGTGACTCCCCGTTGTAGAATGTAAGGTGAGGTCACCGAAGCTCGTTGCTGAAGTATGCGTTGTAGTAATATGTGCGGACATCAAAATGTTTTGCTCGTGTANGCCCGCTTATGCTTCACGGAACTTGGCGTCATATTTGAAATCGTCACTGTAGGGTAGANTGGTTGTTGAATTGCCGTAAGCCCTCTGTTGTTACGTACGAACAACACGGCTAGGTTATTATGCATTGTACGGACGTGAATGCGACATTGNTGGAAAGTTTGGTACATGAAGGGATTGTGTCATCTAGACCTCTTGTAATATTTACGGACTACGAGGTCGAAGATAGAATGGGTCAGATATAGTACGGTGATACAATCCAGAAGGGAATCNATGATGTAGATACNACAAATCCAAAACGTANTTCACACTTGGTAAAGTTGTTCAAAATTAATGGCATGTTCTTCAAATTCTATAACAATTCGTCGGTATCGGTAAATGTAACTGTGCGCCGGCTTGTTCCAAATATTTATGATATTGAAGTCCCGTATGAAGAGGTGGATTATTTGGCTGTCATGACTGAGTTGTTTGCGGGCGAGGATGTTGAAGCCGGTGCCGATGTGGAATCGGTAATGTTTAAAACCACATCTGACTTCGTTAGGC
>ATSW01013982.1:0-11202 GCA_000444245.1 Botryllus schlosseri | reverse complement strand
GGTATGTTTATGACTCTATTATCAAGCATCCTACCCGTCGTCACTGGTTTACTCGGTAATCTTTTCAAAAAATGACTTCTTTTAAAAAAATCTTCATAAATCCGAATCCGATCAACGAGGTTGAAGTTCAGAAATTGGATTTGGATATCGACAAATGTATGAGCGACATATTACAGATGAACATACCCCAAGAACGAAAATTAGCCTTATATAACGACGCANTAAATCGTTATCAAACAAAACACGACACNNTGAATCAACCGATGAAAATCGATATATCAGAACAAAGGANTCTATTTTCGGCTAGTGAGTTGGACGCNCTGCGACGCCTNATCAAGGGTGAACCATCAAGGATTCCTANACCCCACTCACCGAGTAGCCAACGAAGCAAAGTAAAGACTCANCATGCCNNGACGAAAAGNGGTCGTACACCCAAGACCCCGAGACGATACGGATGGGAGCCATACTAANTATTTCACNCCAGGGCTACCNGGTAGTTANCGCGGNGCATACGTATTCTCTAGAGGGCGGAATAGAGCCAAAGTCAAGNAGTTTCTTTCAAGCGAGGACGCGTACACAAAACATTTTCCCTATCGAAAGAAATTTAAGAGACCTAGAGTGATTACGTCCGGTCTCGGTGTTCAGTATCAAACCGATCTCATGCATATGCAAAATCTTTCAAAAGAAAACGATAATTTTAAATATGTGTTGGTGACGATCGATTGTTTCAGCCGATTTTTATATCTGTATCCACTNAANAACAAAACCTCGCAAGGTATTATTCGTGGATTCAAGGAAATATTTAAGGNTCGTATACCTCATGTTATTCAANGTGATCANGGTTCTGAGTTTACTAATCGTGCGTTTCAGACTTTCTTAAAAGAGAACAATGTGCGACATTTTCATACAAATAGTGAACTGAAAGCATCGATATGCGAGCGTGTTATTCGTACTCTGAAGCAAGTGTTATACCGTTATTTCACGCATAATAAGACTTTGAATTATGTCAGTGTCCTGTCTGAGATATGTCAGGGGTATAACACTACTTTTCACGTGGCTATAGGGTGTCCTCCAGCGGATGTTAATTATTCGAATCAAGAACAAATTTTNCATAGGTTATACGGNGACATGACCCCTAAAAAACCCGAACTAGCTATAGGCACACCAGTCAGGATTTCGAAATCGCGTGGTAATTTTGTAAAAAGTGCCTTGGCGAGTTGGACCGAAGAAATCTTTTTCGTATCTCAATGTCGTAAAGGTGACCCTCCTACTTATCAATTGAAAGACTACCATGGTGAAGTTATAGACGGTCGCTTTCAGCGTGAAGANTTACAACCAATAACTAAAAATAATAATATTTACAATATCGANAAAATCCTGTCTACTCGCAAGAAAGGAAAGAAAACNCAATATCTTGTTAAATGGTTGGGTTACCCGTCTANATTTAATTCCTGGGTCTCGGATTTGTATAAATAGACGCTGAAAATGTTGTTCAACCAAACTATGGATTCTGATTCCGTCTCATCTCGCATGGGTCAAGTCTCGAACAGTCTGAAAAACCAGATTGTGTTTATTGTACAGATTTGTATGTTAGTGTGTGTAATCGTNTTTTCATTATATCAAATTTCTGTCGGGGTGGATCGTGAGATATATTTAACGCTACTGTCTTCTTCACTTGGNTATTTATTACCGAATCCATCACCTCANCGTATATGTTGAAAGAAACAATAAAATGTTGTTGACTCTACCTTCGAATGCGAGTTTGGATAAATTTCCGAATACTAGCACAGATTTTCAAACGGAACTTTACAAAGAATTAGANNTGANTCGCCATGAGCTAGGNTTATGTGAGCTGACCTTCCCCAATGATTTTCAACCGCGAATTGAAGTGACAGCGAAAAGTATCGGTTTTGGATTTGTCGATGCNAATGGATACACCGANCGGTATTATATTCCCGAAGGNTCGTATTACAGCATCGGTGAAATGTTAGAATCGTACGAGAAATATTACATGGGGGACATTTTCATTTTACAAGGATTCGGAGACTTTAGAATCACATTCAGAAGATTAGTCACGAGTAAAAAAAGACACAAGCGNGNTGNANCCATAAATACCGATACCGCAGACTCTAGCGTCAACCACATACCCCGTACCACGCATGATTCACCCGAACCTTACGGATTGATACCACTTGGTTCTGTGTTGGATACAATAACATTTAGACGCGTTGTATCTCGTCGCCGCGGAGTGGTAGAATTTATCTTTACACCCGCGATAAAGTTGGAACGGATTGATAAGGTTTATGTGTATTGTGATCTGATACAACCAAGACCACACGGTAACAAGCTGCAACAACTTTTACGGGTGGTTACTGTAACCGCTAAACCGAATGAAAACCAAATCAACATATTCCCAAAACCATACTTCTTTGCTTTAGCGAGAAACAATTTTAGAACGATACGAATTTATCTACGTGATGCNGCTGGTAACCCNATTAAATTTCGAAAAGCACCAGTGACAGTAACCCTACGCTTCCGTCGTAGAGCTGTTGATTCAATATGAGTTACATCACGTTGTCTGGCACCCAAGGCGAATTCTCGGTGGTGTTACCGAATGAAATTATTTGTAATGAGCTTGCGTTGATGGATATGAGTTTTGTCAGTGAATCTCTTGATCGAATTATAATCAATCNTGATCAAGCACTCTGGGAGCTACATAATGAGAAAGATCGAATAGTAGANGCGTACCTAACACCACTTGGGAATTATGCNAACAACCTCGAGTTGANGCGAAGAATATTATCTGAAAGTTTCAAACACTGTTTCACCGAAAGAATCAACGATGAACTTTTCCGAATTCGTTACTCGAAACGTATCACACTCCACCCCACGGATATATTCACNAATTATTTCAGTGTAGTTGATCAAGTGTCGACACCANNATGTAATGTCACGTCGATNAAACCTAAACCAACTCAACCCCACCTCAGATATCTTTTTGTGTATATCAATGTACTACGACATCATCCGGTGGGTGATTACATGAGTCAATTGCTTCGTGTGATCCAAGTAAATAACGAGACGTGTATGAGACAAGAAGTTGTATNTGAAAAACCGTTNTATTTNCCAGTGTCGATTAACCACNTCCGCGATATAAAAATCACCATCNGGGACCAATACGGTCAGTTAGTACATGATATAGAGACCACATTGACACTCCACGCACGATGAAAATAGTGACGTTAACCACCTCTATGCTTGGTGNTGATTTTGAACACAGACTACTCACCATCAACAACATCCCGACGAGATATTGNGAATTAGCCCTCATGGAGATCGATTTCACTTTAACCGAACCGGCGATTGGTCAATATTTGTTTGTNTATTGNGATATTATTCACCCTCACTTACTTGGAGATACGTTAGCGCGTTTATTACGAGTTATACCGCTGACACCTGGTGATGTCNCGCATAATTGGNTAGNGACAAATCCGTATTATTTCNCTGTTTCAAAAGATGTTGTAGATTCTGTATGTCTTTACCTCAGGGATGAGTTTGGGGAACCTATAAATATAATAAGTCGTTCATTGCAAGCTACATTTAGCATTAGGAAGCGATTATGAAAGTTGTTTTCACGTGTGATCATCATTCTGTCCATCGTCATTATAACCAGACAGGTGATGGTTATGGATATTTTAGCGGTGGAGTTCAAGCCGGTTCCGGTATTGGGAGTTTGTTTAAATCACTCGGTCGTTTAGTGACACCTATTGCGAAATACGCTGGTGGTCAATTGTTACGGACTGGAGGTGAAATAGCGAGAGATCTATTACGGGGTAACTCGATCAAGTCTAGTGTTGTCAAGAGAAGTAAACAAGCTGGCGGTCGAGTGATTGATAAAATTTTAACCCCAAAAGCTATAAAAAGGAAAAAAACAAAGTCAAAGAACACTTCATCCAAACGTCGTCGTAAACAACAGGATATATTCGACTAAGAACTATGTTGATGCACGCGGGTTCCAGAGAATGTCATAACTCGGGATTAAACATATTTAGTATACCCCACACACAAACCAGTATTGAGGAATCGCAATATGTCGTCGTCAAACCCCATAGTTTAGGTAATGTCATGGAAGTGCAATTACCAAGGACGGATCGATATATGGATCTACAAAACACATTCTTGAGATTACGTTTGAAGCTCGCTAAACGTGATGGAACTGATTTAGCAAACGATACACAAGTGGGCCTGGTCAATAACATGTTGGATTCTCTTTTCAAACAAATCGATGTAACTATTTCAAATGAGGTTATCACAAATTCGGATAATTGTCACGCCTACAAAGCTTATATCTCTCGGTTGTTGAATGATACTCACGGGGCCTCGGAGAGTTTTGTGCAAGGACAAGGTTTTTATAAAGATGTCGCTGGNTCTATGGATGTTCTTGGTGCAGCNAATACTGGATATGTTAAACGAAAAGACCTTACAAAAAACAGCACNCCGCTAGAGTTGATCGGAAAAATTCGAATGGGTCTTTTTGAACAGTCTAGATGTATGTTGGATAATGTCGACATGAAATTAAANTTTACACGTAACGAAGATAATTTCTGTCTGCTCGGTGATGCGGAAGATGTACAAATTGTTTTACTCGAAATGGAGGTGTATGTCAAACAGATGAAGATCGCTGAAAGTGTAAGCTTAGCACACAAGTCTGTATTACAGAAGAATACTGCCAAGTACCCCTGGATACGCTTACAAATGTCGACTCATACATTCGCCGCGGGTTTATCGAAAATTGATAGAGAGTTAGTTAGCGGCACCATGCCAAAGAAGATCGTAATTGGTTTAGTCGAGACCACGACATTTAACGGTGTTCGGNCCAAAAACCCATTCAACTTTAAACACTTTGATGTTCAAAATCTTTCTTTANGTGTGGATGGGCGTCAAATTAACGGACGCGAATTTCATTTCGATTTTGATAAACATGGCGGACTCGAAGGTTATATGACACTATTCTCTCAGACAGGTCGCTGGGAATCCGAGGCACCTTTAAATATTTCACGCAAAGATTATGTNAATGGATACACTCTTTTTGTGTTTGATTTGACACCCGATAATAGTTTGGGATGTTATCAACTTCATAAGACAGGAACTGTGCATCTGGTTTTGACTACATCGAAGCCGTTACCAACCTCCGTAACCTTGTTATGTTTGAAGGAGTTTCAACATCTTCTACAGTTGAATCAAAAAAGACAAGTCGTCGAAATATGAATACGTCTGAGATCAATGATATTCTCTATAACCATCCTGACACACAAAGTCTATATCTAGGAACTTATCCAGTAGACCAGTTACCGAAGAAACCAATTAGCGGAAAATTCGCTATCATCATTAATTACGACGAGTCGAGTTTGCCTGGGTCTCACTGGGTGTCTATATACAGAGATGACGATACTCATTTTCATGATTCGCTAGGTTTCGGACCACTAAAACCTCAGATAATCGAATTCCTGGAGCCGGATGAATTTTCCGTGACTGGGAAACAGTTACAGAGTAAAACTTCGGATGTGTGTGGAGATCATGCTATTGCATTCTTGATAAAAAGAGCTCAAGGATTTTCAGCTAAGGAATACTTGGATAATTTTGGGGATGATAAAAAAGTTAATGATACGATTGTGCGTGCTTTTGTGAAGAGTTTGATTTCAGAGTAATAAACGAATGTNTAAATGTGTATACTTGTGATTCTTGTTGTNACTGTGAACAGCAGACTATTCTGTAGGNGCGAAACGGCGGAAGGTGTGAATAATCCGATCTGAAAGTATTATTCAGGTAGCAATCAATAGCGAGGAAAGAGTTAGAACACGATCGGTCGTTTGTCACGACTGAACTACGGCGTCTTCGTGTAGAACCGTGTGAGCGGTCCCTATACCTGTAACGTTATCATGTCGCCTCTATATCAGCTACGTTACCATGTCACCGCGTTCATAAGAATAACGATATATTAAAGTCGCAATCACCGTAAACGTTGGGATTAACTCGAATCGGACATATATAATAATTTGAGGTATTCACATTAACTAAGAGTCAATCACGTGACAATTTACCATACCTGATACTTCTTCAGCACCGGTCGAGAGATGCATATACCCGAAAGGGCGATTCATGACCGCACCCATAAGAACATAGCGAATCACCAGAGACCTCGTAAGAATACATGACAGGCGAATCACCGCCACAGCCTATAGCAAAAAAGGCGAGTCACGACCACGAGTTTTCACGGCGAATCACCGCCACGAGCTACACCTGAAAGGGCGAATCACGGCCGCACCCATAAGAACGCATGGCGAATCACCAGCGATAGGGGGGGTCGAAAAGGGCGAATCACCAACACGAGTTTCGCGGCGAGTCCCCAGCGGGCCCATAAGAGCCCCACGCAGGTCACGAGCGATCTATACTACTACTGATGCCACTCCTAGTGTTTTTACACTACATTTATTGGATTTTTACGTGATCTGGTGTTCTAGTGTATTTTATTTTATCAAAATTCTGCAAATCTAGGGTTCTTTCATGAAAAAATACATTTAAATAAAGATGTTATTTTGATGTGCTTTACATAATCTACTTTAAGGAATAATACTTATTATCCGTCTAAACTTGGTCATTTAGCAAAAGAACAAACCCCATAGTTAACTTGCCTTGCTGCCCCTCATTTTTATCAGTAGCAGTGTGAATTGAAAAATGGCATGACGTCATAACGCNAAAGTCTNATTTTGCATGGGANTTTCTTGNTTGCCCATAGTGATTTGACTTCAATGGTTTTAATTNAATAAAATGTTTNAGTATAGCTTTATTTGATCCTTTGACGATGGAAAAGCTAGAAAACCACCCATTAGTCATTGTTGTGCGAGTGTATGACGCCGCTACGCCACTTTTTATATATCCTTCACTCGGATTGGATCGAATGTGATGGATATTATGCTCGCGAGAATCTGTTTTGCTAGTATGGAGCCGAAAAAAAATTGCTATTGGGAAATAAATAATTATTATCGATATTGTCTGAAGTGAAAAAGATTTTAGAAAACGTGATGAATTTATCATTTGTTAAGTCTTCTCATAAATTCATTGGTGTTATAATCAAAGCATCCCCTCATATTTTATGGTTTGTGCAATAGATTTGACCAAAGTTTCAAAATTTGTTGATCGTAAGAGTCTATGTAAACCTTTTAGTTGAAAACTAGTCGTGTAGAAGATGCCTAAAAGTGACGTGAAATATGGCAATATTCTATTACGCCACAGAACTCGCGCGCGTATTAAGAGCGTTAAATAAAGCCATATATATTCACATACGATTGCTTTACGCAGTTGCAAATTACACACATAGTGAGATGAGGTCCAGCACTTCAGCAAAGATCATTATTACGGAGTTTGGTCTTGCGTAAAGTACCAGGGACTAGTGCTAACACTGCACAAATAGGTATGTGAGTCACGGAAGTAATAACTTCGCCCGACCTTGTAATAACAGCTTGTAATAACAAACAAATGTATCATAAGTTTTGGATGAAATACGAAGTTACTGTTGACTTCAATGAATAGCTGTATCACTTATATGGAATATAAGTCGCGCGGAAGATGTTTCAAATTGATATGAAATGCAGCAATACTATATTAAGTAAGAGAACTAGCGCGTGTAAGAGCACTTGAGCAGTGTTAAATAGACATAATATATTTACTTCCGATGGCCCTATGCCGCTGGAAAATACACATATAGTTGGTTGTGTACGATCAATAGGATCTATAAGACCAATGACATGGAGTTTGGTCTTATATGAGGCAGAGTAAACGTCCGCAGGAAATACCAACTATACTCGAATTACAATGCGCACTGCCTTACGTGATGCCTTTGCCGAAATGACGTAAATTACGCCAGCCGCGAGTCATGCTTATCACAACAACTTTCCTATGTTGGTGCGCTCGACTGCGTACCGTACAGCCGTATAGCTATCAAACCGAGTAAAGTCTTGTTCGAATGCTGAAATTGATGTATAGCCAACACCGTAATCGGGCAGATTCGGTTTACATGATAATATTTCAAATCAAGGCAACTCCCGTACGCCTGCTAGATTTTACATTTCACATCGATGCATTCTTTACCTAAATTTCGTTGAATTAAAAAATTNATTAGTTGAATAATCACAATTTGCACATGTGGTATTGTTGCTTTTTCTGGTATTCATACAGTGTNTTCTGACANCNATGGTCATTTATACGCTAGGCCGCATACANAACGCTAACGTGAACCTCACGTTCACACCATCCGTAGCTTNTATAGTGGTAGGCCTACATTTAGAAGTTTGCTCTACTCTACAATCTCTNCNTAATCAACTATTTAAGGCTAATAACAAATAATGATGCATTTANTAACAGGTGCTAAAACAAAAAAGGCCTTCATTGCAGCCCACAACCCTTATGCACGACTTTGAATTGGCAGCCATTCGGGCATTCTCTGATGAATTTCCGAATGTGAAAATTACGGNGTGCCTGTTTCATCTCAGCCAAAGTGTACAAAGAAAGGTGCAGGAGTTAGGATTGAAAACTCAATATCTATCTGATCGNGACTTCTCCATTCAGGCAAGCCTNTGNATAGCCAATGGCGTTATCGCTAAGNGATAATAACTTGAGGTTTTGTTACAGGTAAAGTCCTTGACGGCCCTGGCTTTTGTGCCGGAGTCAGNCGTAGAACGTTGCTTTNNTAGNTTGACTTCCTCTGCCAACGGCTGGCCAAGTATTGCCGANGACTTGGCTAATTATTNTCGAGATACATANATAGGTAGCCTGTAGCACAATTNTATCAATATAGGCATATTTCAATCATTATCTTTTCTGCGTTAGGTAGCACAAACCATCAACAAGGCAGTGTCAGGCGGGCACTATTCCCACCCAGCGTGTGGAACGTGCGGCGACGTACCATCGATGACATGCACCGAACGAACAACNCCGTTGAAGGATGGCATCGTGGCTTNGGCGTACTGGTTGGGGGGTGCCACNTGAGCATTTGGAGTTTTTTAGAATGTATTAAGTAAGTTTTTTATTGCATGCTGCTGTAGATCAGCGGTCCTCATACTTTTTTAGACACGCGCGCCCCTTGATGATAGTGAAAAATTTCGCGCACCCCTTATCGTCATATCCGAAAAAATATTAAAAAGAGAAATCAGTTTTAATCACATGATTAGCATTCTCCCGGATCAGCTAACATTATTATCTCCGCCCTAAGATTCAGGCATATACATGGAATACTAATTACAAACATGGCATATTTTTGAAGGAAGGATGTCATACAAAAGCAAGTGGACTTAATTCAAACTTTCTCTGGCCAAGAACCGCCTACAAGAAAGAAGAAATACGTTACACTGAGCGAAAATTTGAAGCGACTCTGTGAGGAAACATGGACGAATGACACCATGCCAGAAACTTTTCTGAAGAGAGTGGCACATAATCTTAACTGAGTAAATATGTAATGGCGATCNAGACAGATTTAGCGTAACGCCGTGTCTATTGAANCTGAAATCACCAGCTTTCGGAGCCCTGCTCNTACCTGAGGTTTCTGAGNACGGAGCAGAGCTCTGCAAGCTTTCGAATTTTACGTTTCAATAGACCTAAGTGATGCTAAATCTATGNCAATCNCTATTACATATTTACNATCCGAATCTCTCGTGTAAAGTNAATTAGAGNGTCTTTCACNTCGTTTGTTTCGTTGTATTTATATGTCAGTCATGCCATATAAATAATAAACTTCAGGTCTACTGAACGAATGATTGTTNTCCANAGTGNAGANTANATTTTTNGGGGGATAGTGTACATCCGAAATTNCTCAGTCTCTTATTTCTGCAAGCCCTAGAAGTAACGAGTNGGCAAGGAGAGGCGAGANANTATAGCACNAATCCTATNTCACCTTNNNATACGAGCNGTCAAAGCTGGGAATAGGACAGGAAGTGTGATGAGTGTGGAATATAAGCTCATAATCAAGCTCAGGGCTCGGNAACTGTTCGTATGCTGCAGCGCGCCAAACATTTTTAATTNTGTCATATTTATCGTTTCAACCCAGGAATCCCACCAACCGCCTATCTGCTGCTGACAATGGAATCGGTTACGCCCGTGCTTTTTACAATAATGGTAGCGAAGGGTAAAAATGTTGGTCGCTAGTGCATTACACGTACGTAGTATAGTACGTAATCTGTACGTAATGTGGTTATAGTCTATGGTTACTTTGGTTGTCTCCAAGTCCACTGTGTTCGATACCATATCCACACAGTGTCAGTCCCATCATATATGTTACGATGATATGGTAATATACATTCTCGGAAATGTACATTCTCGGTAATGTCCATTCTCGGTAATGTCTATTCTCGGTAATGTCCGTTCTCGGTAATAGCATTCTCGGTAATGTCCATTCTCGGTAATAGCATTCTCGCTAATGTCAATTCTCGGTATTGTACATTCTCGGTAATATCCATTCTCGGTAATGTCCGTTCTCGGTAATGTCCATTCTCGGTAATAGCATTCTCGGTAATGTCCATTCTCGGTAATGTCATTCTCGGTAATGTCATTCTCGGTAATGTCCATTCTCGGTATTGTCCATTCTCGGTAATGTCCATTCTCTGTATTGTCCATTCTCGGTAATGTCCATTCTCGGTATTGTCCATTCTCGGTAATGTCCATTCTCGGTATTGTCCGTTCTCGGTAATGTCCATTCTCGGTAATAGCATTCTCGGTAATGTCCATCTCGGTAATAGCATTCTCGGTAATAGTAGGGAACCGATGGGAGCCATGTCTATGGTTATCAAGTAAGAGTATCACGTTGAGCTTTAGTGATATCATCATAATAGGCCTTTTGCAGGACTTCGATCACGTGACTAGATACGCATAGCAACAACAAATTGGGTAGCAAGCTACTTTTTCGTGCACCTGACTCAATGCTAAATATCGTGTAGTATATTGTTGATTTCTAGTTGTAAACGTTTCGGAAATTAGTCTTGGAAGTGCGCAGGGATTCAGATGTGTCGAATGTCAATGCTACGCAAAGGATTTAGAATAATTCCGTTAAAATAATTGATATTTTAATCGTTGTTTGGTACATACCCAACATTGATTTGATGACACAAAATTCGGCATTGAAGGAGACTGAGTGATATTTTTGCAGCAGTAAGA
>ATSW01013981.1:0-18436 GCA_000444245.1 Botryllus schlosseri | reverse complement strand
CATACCTCGGAGGTGTCAAACATACGGCCCGCGAGCCGCATCCGGCCTGCCGATCGATTTCATCCAGCCCGCGACGCAATTCTGAATAGATTGAAAAATTGTTATATGTATACGAGATATTTTGCAAGAAATACCTTCATTAAATATTCCCTCAAGACAGCAAGTGTCGAGCATGTTCATAGGCCACATCATAACCACCCATGTTCGTCGTTGTGGTTTTACTCTCTCTAACTCGAGAAGGCCAAAGTGCACAGTGCACACTGAGTTCAGAGTTTTATTGAAAGATGGACCAACAAGTAGTTATTCACAGAAGCGAAAACGCCAATGTGGAACTGTTATATGCAGTTTACATGGAACATATATTAGTTACACAAATTTGTTCAAATATGTATGGCAGAACTACTATGTCATTTCCCCCTAAAGAGAAACACGACTCGTGATATAATGATAATAATTCAAACGTACCCGTTTACATTTAATTATCTTGTGTTCCACACAGCGTATATACGCTGGACTAACGCCAGATTACGGCTATACAGCAAAGGGACCATAGTTATATGCCAACCCATGCATCGTTAGCGCCATTGCGTTATCGGTTCTTTACTGTATTCGCCCGGTCAAGCATCGTACTTTTGCCAATTCCATCGTTCGCGAATAAGGGTGTTGCGACTTGTTAGAATAAAACCCCTAAGAGTCGTGCATTATTACCTATATATGCTTGATATTAACGTATTCAAGTGAAAAGCAAGGGCGCGTGGAAACATTTTGGAATCAGTTGACTGCTGGTCCGGCCCGCGGGCGATTTGAAGGCTTGAATCCGGCACGCGACGCAATTTGAGTTTGACACCCCTGGCATACATGGTATACTTCCTTCTCCCCTGGTGCATGGATCTTGCTGTTGTGTGAGTGTTGTGCTCGAATGTTAGTGGGTCACCTGCACAGTGCTCACATCGTCATTCCCGTGTTGTATATCGATTGCCTATTAATGTCGATAGCGGATATTCCATCAAGTAATACATTCGGTCGATGTGCTTATCACCTGTTGCCCTTTTGCACGGCGGTTGGTGATGGCATAAAAAGAAATGCACCACCACAAAATAGTATTGCAACTGTATTATTTTGATTCGTTTCAGAATATCTTTTCTATTACGATAACAACCGGAATTTTGTTCAACGGAGGGGCAGCGAAGCAAAGATTCTTCTGACCAACGAAACCATGGTAACGTTCAGTCTATTTTGTGACATTATATCACCTCACCAAACTATAACTTGATTCGCTCCATCCATTCGCGTGTAAATTCTACGATAAAAGCATGTGCCATGTGCATTTATGGAACGCGAATATAATGGCGTTAAATATAATAGATTTGAGTCGAATTGGCATCAGTAACATTGCATAGAATAGCCTGCTCGTGACCGTGAGACACAAAGTATTGAAACTTATGCAAACGATCGCATACCGCTTATACGCGTATGGACTGTATTTGGCGATTCGAACTCTTTCTATAGATGTTCATTGGAAATATGGGGTTAACTAACCTACTTTACATTACTCTTCATGGGTGTTCTGTTCAATACACTTGGCTGGGATCCAAGAATGATCCAGTAGCTCCTGGGGATACATTCTCCCAATTGGCGATAGTTATAGCTCTCCGTTGGTATCAGTTTATGCGTTATCTATGTGCACTTGTGCAGTGCATGTGTATAGCAATAGCAAGCCCACTTTTCGTCCAGGCTAATACGCAGTCTTGTATTATATGGGTGCATTGTGATAAGAAACATTGCTTGGTGTCATACCTACCAGCAAGTTGACGACATCTCACAGTTGAATGCTTTTCAGAATGATCTCGCTGTGTATGATGTTGTCGTCTCGCCGGACTTCAAATACGCCCTTTTAATTTATAACTACGGCAAGGTAAGTGCTGTCATACCTGGGATATCTATTATTTATTTATTCGCACCTACATAACGCCTGCATCGAGGATATTGTGCTCATTGTGCGAATGAATAGACAGGGTTGCCGTACCGTCCTTATTTGCGAGATTTGTCCTTTTTTGGACTACGGACTAGTGTCCTAATTTTCTACTATCAGGTTATTAATGTTGCTTTTTGTTTGGTCCCTATGTCATTTCCATTATTGTGCGTAGCTCTATGCTATACCGCTACATGTTTGGTATATATGCTGCTAATCCACAATTCGAGATTTGAAGGCTCACAAAGTGAAAATATAGGTTCGTCCAAATGTGTTCAGCTCAATTAAGTTAATTAACAACCCACTTCGCTGGGCGCACTCCATTTGATATTATCACTTCTTGGCTGGCTGCAACGTTTTTCGCTACGTACCTCCGGATGCACACTTCTAAGCAGTATGATATGTTGATGTGCTTTGGATAAGTGAGCAGCTGTTTGGACACGGCATGAAATCACTTGCCTGATATTCCTATCATTTGGTTTGACGTTCAAAAGCAGCGTCATATTCTGATGACAGTAATACTATTCGATAGTAATACGGTATTCGTGACTCATGGGAGTTACACGATTGTAAACATCCATAGCTCTATATTTTAAGGAAAGGCGTGTTCCCAAAATGTTTTGTTACCACTGCATTCGTGTTGTTCCATGATCACTAATTGCTGTTTAGGAGTATATTGCATCACGAAAGGAATTATTTTTCTTTACTCCGGAAATTCCGGAAATAACGACGTTTTTTTAATGTGACTCGGGATAATCTGACGTATTCCCCAGCGCGTATCTTAACATCCCTCAAAATGCCACTTCCATCACCGCTCAGCGGAAAAACTAATCATCTTATTTACGCAAGGCCAAATTCCGAGGTGCAGCGGCTGATTTAGCATCATGTTTTTGGACCTCACTACGAGAGCCTAGTAGCTACAGCAAGAGACTATACCTATACTATACAGCTGTTGACACTCGTCAAGGTACACATGGTTTCCCATACCAGCAGATCATTATTATCGTTGAAAATGATTGCATTGGTAGGAGACTTAGTTCTCGTGAAGTGTTTTGGGCTCTGCGCTCACGATTAATTAATCGTGTCTGTTTGCTTATAGATCTACCGGTACTCAAGTGTTGCAGAATATTCCGTTTACGCATTTGAAACTGGGTAAGATATGCCGATGTCCTGTTAGCATTATGACTGGCTTTACTGCTTTGTCAATGCGCAAGTGATTTTACGTTACAATGAAAATCATTGTCAATGGTACAGCGACTCTGTTGTTCAATATGACTCATTTAGATTATCTATCTCTATCCCTTTATCTTCCTAAAGGTAGTTCATTACATGGATGTTTACGAATGGTTTCTGTACATTATGTGTTGGTTTTTCTATTGAAAATTCAAGCCAAATATTGTTCCTGCATTCAACATGTCCAATTATATTCATACGACTTTCANGTTTCGATTTTTACCATATCATTTANACTCCTTGCCCGAGGATGCGACATTCTGCACTTGATTTGTATATAATATCTGCTGCGGAGTGCTTAATCACTTCGGTAATTTCAACTGTATGAGCGCAAAGTAGGAATCTGCGGCCGTCATAATCGCGGCCTATTNTGGTTTGAACTTCGACGACACGGATTTACGCGGTTACATTAATAATTTGCATCTGCCGAATGGAGAATGAATGGATAATGTCGAATTACCATAAAGAAAAACAAACACAACGGATNTCGCCTGCTGTAGGCACAAACAATCCAATACACGTATNCGCTCTGGAATATTTCGCAGAATTGTAAAGAAAGTTTGGCGCTTTTAGCTGCTGAGTGATAAATCATTGCCAGCTATGGTGGATAGCGAGAACCGCTAGTAATTAAACTCAGTTATCAAGTTTCATATTACGGGGAAAGTCAGGTGAATCGCGTGTTTCAAATATAAGGTCACAGACAGTGACNCTCAAACATTTTGGACTAATCGCCCACTCATCAAGCTCGACATAGCTTTCTCGCGCCCCTAAAGCCCGACGTCATCAGTACTGAAGGAAACCTACTTTTCTGGAGTACTCCNGTAGGTTATCTGATTGTCCANTTTACTCGAAAGTTCAAATATGTACCTTTCATTCGACCAGGGCAAAACTAATGCCAGCTCCACATCACATTAAAGATAATTTAGCAATTTTTCGACCACATCTATTTCATTGCATTACGTGACAATGCTGTACGTTGATCACTTCACATAAATGTCATTTCTACTGAAGCGGTAAGCTTTGTGCTAAATATTTTGAATGGTATGATACGATCAATCGGCATCTCAGGGCTTCCAAGGAGGGCAAATAGTATACAAACTATTATTGTTGTTGATAAACTAAACTCTTAGTAGAAACTGGAAATTAGCGTGTAATTTTGTTACTTGAAAAAATTATGCGCAGCCCTATATTGCAGTGCGTAATACTCTTTGTCTGTAATATTAGTCCATCCTCNAGATTGCCGGACGACGACTGACCTATCGATCTCGCCTTCCATGACATGCCATCACCCCATTTCTTGTTGCTTGCTTTTTTCTNTACTATCTTCTTTACTTTTCATTCAGTGTGCATGCCTCCTCTTTACATCGCCTAGGCCAAGGTGGGTGTCTGATTCCTACTCCAAGTCGCTTCGACACCTTCCTATCTTTTCATTGTATCGCATTTTTGTGGTGTATGGAACTGATAAAATTGCTAATAAACCAATGATGATGATGATGATAATATGCTGCAGACTAATGTGAAAGTTTTCCCTTCACTGATTAAAAACTAAGAAAGCTTGTAAAACCAAACACCAAAATACAAACTTCCCGGCTAATAAACCGATAATATGATTTCGCCAAATCTCGTCCAATCTTCAGGACGCATTCTCCCCTACACCGAAGGCCCTTGCAATACGCCGGGTGGGGCAAAAAAGGCAACCAAATTACCTACGTACTGGACTCGGATATCTACTACAAAAGCGACGTGGACACCGAACCTATCGCCATCACAACTTCTGGTGCTGGTTCCATGGGACGTATCGCAAATGGCGTTTGCGACTGGATGTATGAAGGTGAGCCTCAGAGTGGGAGTATTGAATGATATATTCACATTGACATAAACCCGCATTGAATTAACCCCTGACGAGCGTCAGCCGAAAATATTCGGGTTTATTTCAACATGGATACATTACTTAATTGCATATTGAAGTTCTCTGCTTCCAAGAGTCTCCCAGACTTGGACAACTAGATAATTCCAGTGGTCAAATTACACTAAGTACAGCGAAATGCAGGTGAACTAATTCTAATCTAATTTGTGAAATCTTTCTGTGCTCTAATTCTAATCTTTAATTAATTTATTATTTATTATTATTATTTTCTAATTCAGTAATTCTAATTCAAATCTAATTTTGAAACGAACTGTGTATATAATTCAAATTCTAAGCTAATTCGGAAAGGCTGAAAATTTGTTAGTTGTAACGTACAACAGTGCTGCAGTCTGGTGCAGACTATGCTCCAGACTGTTCAGAGTCAAGTGTGCCTGTGTGATGCTGGTGTGATCAGACAGATGACCTTCACGGTCTTATCGATCGTTCCTATCTAATACCGAATACTGTGCATGCATATTTTCTGTACCACCATCACTGCCGTGTGTTATGTATTTTGGTTGGATGAAAATAAGACTCTCTCTCTCTCTCTTTGCCTAGGAAGCTCCTCAAGCAGAAGTGGAAACAATTGAAACGCTTAACCACTTGAGCACGTGTAATGCAACTTGGCTAAATGTACATGGGTACTCCAAAAAGTAGAAGCACTTCACTAGACACCGCGTCGGGTGCTACGGAATATTAATGTCATGCGTTAATGCATTTCGTCCGAGTGAATGATCTCATTCTGCAAGAGGTCATCGTAGGACGGGGTGGCCGAGTGGTTAAGGCGATGGACTGCTAATCCATTGTGCTCTGCACGCGTGGGTTCGAATCCCATCCTCGTCGCGTGGGGACGTAGCTCAGTGGTAGAGCGCACGCTTCGCATGTGTGAGGTCCCGGGTTCAATCCCCGGCGTCTCCACTCCATTTTTGAGATTAAGCAGGATAAATGCATTTTTGAGATGCAGCGAGTCAGAGACCGGGGATGGACAGACTTTTTAGCTCGCGTGCAGCATTCAAATTCCGCATCTAATCAAGGGCCGTAATATATAGAATTGGGATTATAAACCAGAACGCAATGTTTGTATTTAAATTTTATAGTGAGGAGATGAATATAATCTATTTGTATATTTAAAACACTCCAAACATTGATTTGATGATAACCATCACGCGTCAGACACATTGACGAATTTTAAAAGCTGATTGACCTTAATAACCAGTTTGTCAAAGCTAGGAATTAAAGTCGGTTATCCCGATTCTTGGGACTGGGTAGGAATTTGAATCTGTGAACAGCGATATGTTCGTAGATTTGCTGATTCTACTTTATGTTTAAGTCCAGGATACACAACAATGACAGCATCATGTTTGCTTCAAATATACGCTTGTAAATAAATGGATAGTAAAAATACAAATACTTCTACACATACAGCGAACGAATCGACCTAAACACACACGCGAATCGGTTTTTCCAAGTGTGGCACTAAAAGTAACATGGATGCATTACTTAATTGCATATTGAAGTTCTCTACCTCTAAGAGTCTCCCAGACTTGGACAATTAGATAATTCCAGTGGTCAAATTACACTAAGTACACCGAAATGCAGGTAAACTAATTCTAATCTAATTTGTGAAATCTTTCTATGCTCTAATTCAAATCTTTAATTAATTTAATATTTATTATTAATATTTTCTAATTCAGTAATTCTAATTCAAATCTAATTTTGAAACGAACTGTGTATATAATTCGAATTCTAATCTAATTCGGAAATGCTGAAAATTTGTTAGTTGTAATGTATAACAGTGCTGCAGTCTGGTGCAGACTATGCTCCAATTCTAATTCTAAGTCTAATTCTAATCTAATTTATTATTTTCCTGAAAATGTCTCTTTGACCGCGGCATTTTGCAGCGAGTTAACAAAAATATCCAGTGCCAAGCCGCCATCGCCTTACACACACCATACAGTCATAGTAGATACTGTAACGAAAAATAGGATAGCCTGCTAGAGTGTTAGCATATAAGTAGCCTGTACACTGCGAAGTACATCCTAGAGTTTTTAAAACTTTACGTTAGGACAACGCCGTACTGAGTGCTGGCTAACATGGGCGATGGTTAAGCCACGCAGTTGAAAAACACGTTTTTAAAGCTTTAAGTGAGTACAACGCCGTACTCTGTAACATGGGCGATGGGCATGGTCACCACAATAGAAATAATATTTCATTAAAGTAGTACAAATATGCCTACAAGAAATATCATGATCATAAACGTTATTTTATTTTGAACTATGAGCTGCCGACGATTTCCAGTCACTATAATGAGCNGAGCCGAGATTGGGGCTAGAGGCTATCCAGACATAATACTAACTGAATTGGCAGTGTCTGGGCCATCGCACGCCAATCTGCTTAGTGATATCAGCTGGTGTCGAAGCAACGCTGCTGCCATCGCCGAACTCTTTTCAGCTGTGGCAGGGAATAGTGTTGTTTGGCCCAGGCGAATAGCTTATTTTGAAACAACAACAATAATTTGAAACTGAAATCAATTTTAGCATGTCAAAATGCTTTACTTCGCGGTCTTCCAAAATCTCAAATCAGATCGCCGGCCGCGATTGCGGTGAC
Organism: Botryllus schlosseri; assembly: GCA_000444245.1. Taxonomy (NCBI): domain Eukaryota; kingdom Metazoa; phylum Chordata; class Ascidiacea; order Stolidobranchia; family Styelidae; genus Botryllus; species Botryllus schlosseri. The sequence continues at coordinate 10,718 of ATSW01013981.1, read as the reverse complement.
CCCTGGTATAGGACAAAACAATCCATTGTGCTCTGCACCCTTGGGTTCGAATCCCGTCCTCGTCGTGTTGGGGACGTAGCTCAGTGGTAGAGCGCACGCTTCGCATGTGTGAGGTCCCGGGTTCAATCCCCGGCGTCTCCATTACACTTTTAAGATGAAATATAATAAATGTAGTTTTGATCATAATTAAACAAGGCTCCCAATTGTCTGGAGTAATAATGTCCAGTAGCCTTATTTCTCCCGAATCAGAGAAGTTAGGTACTGACATCCGCTATGAACCTAATTGCATAAAATTTAATATAGTGTGATTATATTTAAAGTCCGGTGCAGTTTTGATGATTGAGTGCCGTTACCTAAGATGGGTAATTGGAGAAACCTAACTGCGAATTTGCCTTCTAGGTGTAGGCTACGGGTAGGGCGTAAGACGAGGTGGCCGAGTGGTTAAGGCGATGGACTGCTAATCCATTGTGCTCTGCACGCGTGGGTTCGAATCCCACCCTCGTCGCGTGGGGAGGTAGCTGAGTACAGTAGAGCAAGTACGATCCCCCGCGTGTCCACTCTTTTCGTGGAATGATCATTTTCTGAAGCAGTTAGATAATATTTTTATTTACTCGTAAATTACAACCTCTACTTGAGTACCAACGATGATTACTTGGACCTCTTTTTACTCAAGTGGTTATGATTTTCGATCATTTCTACTTCTACTTAAGGCAAAAATGGATCTAGAATACTCACGTTTTTGCTCACTTGCTTATCGCTACTTCTACTTGTACTTGAGTAGGAATTGACTATGTTGATTAGATTAGAATTAGAATTATAGCTACTCAGTTTTCCTGTAAGATTTTCAGATAAGATTAGATAATAGATTATAATTATAAATAAAGTATAAAGACATTTAACAAACTAGATCATAATTAGATTTAGAGCAATGCATTATTTCACAAAATAAATTAAAATTAGATTACTGACATTTCGCTCTAATTAGACAACTAGAATTATATAGTTTCCAAGTCTGGCTACTTCAACTTCCTCTTGAGTAACAAACGATGCCTACTTTGAGCACCTCTTGATTCAAGGCATGGAACTTTTAAGATTTAAATACATGTATCATTATCAAATTTCAGAGGAGATGTTCCACAACACTTTGGCACATTGGACTTCAACTAACGGCACGTATCTAGCGTACGTTACATTCAACGACACGTTAGTGCCGCAGTCTCATTTTATCGTCTACTCGCTACCCTACACAACGGTAAGTCTATGCTGGGTAAAATTAAATGCAGATTTGTAATCCGCTTGCGATATCTTAAAGGTCGAATCCGTGAATTATCCGAAGCCAGGATATACGAACCCGACCGCTTCTGTCTACATACGCGACCTCGAAACTGAGGACACTATCATGCTACGAATACCGGATTCATTGGCTCAAAGGTAAGCAATTTCGACTGAATGTATACTGGCCTGCTCTCAAGATTACCGGACATCGACCTGACCCATCAACCTCGCCTATCGACACATGCGTCATTCATTTTCATCCCCAATCGCTCTATCTTTCCCTAATATATTTCTATCCAGTGTACATGTCTCTTATTTACATCGCTTAGGCTCATGTTGGTGTCTGATTTCAAAGACTACTCCAAGTCGTTTCGATACCTTCCTATCTTTTTTGTAGTATCGCAGACTTGTGGTGTTTTAAAATGAGGAAATTAATTTATAAACTGATAGTGACGTGATACTGATGTCAAATCTTTCAGCGTTTGAGTGGTTAGTCTTGCGAACCGCTGATGTAATGCGTGACGTATAGTCCAGGGTTAGCCAGGAACGAAATATTTCTACTTTTTCTGAGTCTACTCAAGCTGGTTCACTTCTACATTACTTCACAGTTTGAATTTTTTATAAGCCTAAAGTACCTTTGAGCTGCTTTTAGGAATGAAATTGTCTTGGTAGCCACGCGCAATATCCCTGTATGAGGGTAACTGAATATATTTTTTTAAAGCGATGAGGTCACTAATATTCAATTGTGACGTGATAGTCGATTGACATTGACACTTGAAAATATAGGGTAAATATAGCTCCTTTGACGAAATATCTACGTACTACAGCTGTTGAACCGACTATTTTGAGGGTTTCAACCAATCCATATCGTATATACCTCCGCTGAATCGGGTGGTAATCGTCCGTAGATTCATGCAACATGTTTTTTGGAAAGTGTTTACACAATTATGGCATAATTTTACAACAAAAACACAATTTTAAAGATCTTTGTTTAAATGTAACCCTAACTGTGCGCAACTGGTGAATCCTACCAATATTTCCAGGGATCCGATTTTAAACAGCGTCGTTTGGGCGAGCGACGACGCTCTCCTCGTGTCTTGGAGTAATCGCTACCAGAATATTTCCACTGTCGTTCACTGCCTGGTCCCGAAAGATTTCAAAGAACGAGAAGCCGGGCTGCGTTGCGAGCCCGTGCACGAGGAACGCAGCGATTGGTGGATACAGTACATTGTGAGTACCGGGATATTTTTATGTAGAGGAACTTGCAGGCAGACTTAGACACCTTGTAATTCTAGTTGTTTATATGTTCAATTAGACGAAGTAGAACCAACCTGGCGTTCAGGGAGCCCTTGCGAGTCCGCGAGAAGGCATTTGGGGGTCCGTGATGACCTTAATAAATTTCAGAGAAAAACGAAAAGCGGTCTTTTCACATCCATATCCCTCTTTAAATGCGTATGTGTCATGCTTAAGCATTGGAGTATCAACTTTATCGGTATGCATTACGACAGATTGATGTTGCTGCCTACAGTGTGTCCCTACACTATATTACAATACCTCCACCACAACGCATGTCGATCACAGTCAAATCATGATTGCCTCGTCTATTACGTAATAGAAAGCATGCGGCTTAGTTCAGAAAAGGCAACAACAACCGAAGTCAGTGCGAGGCGAGACTCACGCTAAAAACCTCTGGCTCTCTTCACATACTGTGCAGATGCTTCTTTATTATAGCATCATGCCAATTGTTTATTGAATTTTATACCAATAGTGTACACAACTCTTGTTCTTTCGTTCGGTCGAACGACAATTTGACACAGTGCTGTATAGTTGAGTAGCATATTTATTACAATAGTCAATAGTATGTTAATTGAGTTTCAGGCAAAATTTAGGCCGGGATCCGCGGAATTAATAATTTGTATAAACGGGATCCGTGACAAAAAAAGTTGCGACCACTGCATTGGAGCGAAATGCCGACAATTTAGGTCTAATCTATTTTGTGAAATGTTTCTTTGCTCTAATTCTAATTCTAATCTAATTTGCAAAATGTTTATACGCCTAAATAAACTCTTGAAGCGAGAGCTCCGTTTATTGCGAGCGAAGTTAGTAACTCGCGAGTAAACGCATCAACATGCATGCATTGAAAAGAGACGCGCAAACATTCACAAATTGACAATCAAATAATCACACGATCGACGAGCGCGCCTTGTAGAGCCGCTACACCATCCCCCTCCAGCGGCGGGGATCCTCAGGAACCGCAGCGAGATGGAGGATGCCTGTTGCGTTTCGATCTTCTTGCATTTTGAAGATCGCGCGGTTGCTCGATCTCACTTGGTTGCCGCGGTGGTCTGCCCCGTCTTGCAGGTTGTGCTACTTCCACTGGTTCGTTTAGATCTATATACGCCGGCTTTAGACGATCGACGGACACCACTTCTGTTCTGCCGCCCATGGATAGCGTAAATGATTTCGTCGATTTCTTCAGAACCTTGTACGGTCCGTCGTAAGGTTTGGTCAACGGTGGTCGGTGTGCATCCTTTCGAATGAACACGTATGTGCATTCTTTCAAACTTCCGGGAACTGCGGTTTTTGACGTGCCGTGTCGTCACATAGGACGTGGAAGGAGATTGCGAATGTTTTCCTGTAACGTTGGCAAATCCCGATGTGCGCTTTCTCCTGAAAAAGAAACAAAATCGCCGGGAACCGTCAATGGAGCACCGTACACAAGTTCGGCCGAAGAGGCGTCCAAATCCTCTTTGGGTGTTGTGCGGATGCCTAAAAGAACCCATGGTAGCTCATCCAGCCAGTTTGAGTCTTGCCATAAGGGAACTTTTCAAATGTCGATGGAAGCGTTCCACGAGGCCATTGGCTTGCGGGTGAAAACTAGTCGTTCTGTGTCGGATCACGCCAAGTAGCTGATCGAGTTGGGCCCATAAATGCGAAGTAAATTGCGGTCCTCGATCGGAGGAAATGCGTGCTGGAATACCGAAGCGCGCCACCCAGTTGGCGATGAATGCCCTAGCGCACGTTAATGTCTAGTCCTCCATTGGTATCGCCTCCGGCCAGCGAGTGAAACGATCTACTACTGTCAGCAGGTACGTTTTACCTTTTGACATTGGCAATGGTCCCACGATGTCAATGTTTACCGACTGAAAACGAGAAGTTGTAGGTGGATAATCCGCTAGCGGTGCCCGGATGTGTGTGTGTACTTTAGCGCGTTGACACGCAACACATTGTTTTGCCCATAATCCGACCTCTTTCTTCAACCCATGCCATACAAATTTTGATGCCACCAGTTTTCGTGTTGTTCTGATCGAAGGATGCGAGAGTCCGTAAGGTAAGGTAAGGCCGGCCGTTCCAAGCGGAACGTTTTCGATGCGTAGATTTGATATTGCCGTACGATATGCTTGTACCTCCGGGTCAAGCTGGGCTTTCGCCATTGCCTCATAATCTAAGTCGAGTAACGGGTTCTGTACATTAGAAATTGCAATTCGCGAAAGAGCGTCAGCTACACGATTGTTTTTCCCATCAATGTGCTGAATATCTGTGGTATACTCAGAGATTGCCGACAGGTGACGTTGCTGACGCGCCGACCAAGGCTCTGATATCTTCGCAAATGCGAACGTCAGTGGCTTGTGGTCAGTTAAGGTTGTAAAGTTGCGGCCCTCAAGAAAATACCGGAAATGTCGAATGGCAAGGTGCAGAGCCAACAATTCCCGATCAAAAGCACTGTACTTGAGCTCCGGTGGTCGGAGGTGTTTACTGAAGAACGCTAATGGCCTCCAGCGTTGGTCTATGAATTGCTCCGAAACTGCCCCAACTGCGTATTGCGAGGCATCGACCGTCAAAGCAGTCTTTGCATCTGGTAAAGGATGATGCAGAAGTGTGGAGCTGACTAGAGCTTCTTTTGCTTTTGCCATTGCAGTGTCCATCTCAGTTGTCCAAAGTAGCGTTTTTGGATTTCCGGAAAGAGCACCATAGAGAGGCATCATGATTTTCGCTGCCTCGGGTATGAATCGATGATAAAAATTGATCATCCCCGTAAATTCCTGAAGGCCTTTCACTGTTGTGGGCCGGGGGAATTTCAAAATTGCGTCTACCTTTCGGGTAGTGGTTTAGCACCGTGATTATCGACCCGGTGGCTGAGGAAATCTATGACGGGTTTTCCGAACTGGCATTTATCGATGTTTATGACCAGTCCGTGCTTGGATAGCCTTCCGAAAAGTTCGTGAAGATGTCGTTTGTGTTGCGAGAGCGATTCGCTCGCTACCAAGATATCGTCGAGGTAGACAAAGACAAAATCAAGTGACAGGCAAACCATGTCCATCATTCGCTGAAATGTGTGCGCTGCGTTTTTAAGCCAGAATGGCGTGCGTAGGAATTCGAACAATCCGAATGGTGTGGTAATAGCCGTTTTCGGAATGTCATCAGGTGCCACGGGAACCTGATGGTATAGCCTCGCACCAAGTCGATTTTAGAAAAGACGTTTGATCCTGCGAGACGCGCGGTGAAGTCTTGAAGATGTGGGATGGGGTAACGGTCTGGTTGCGTGGCGGTATTAAGACGCCTGTAATCTCCACAAGGCCGCCACCCTCCGGAACCCTTGGGCACCATGTGCAAAGGCGAAGACCATTGGCTCGAAGAACGGCGGATGATTCCCAACTCTAGCATTTTATTGAACTCAGTTTGTGCGATGGCGAGTTTATCAGGTGCCAATCGTCTTGCACGAGAATGAATAGGCTGTCCGGTAGTTGAGATGAGATGCTCCACCTTGTGCTTGGGTTGTACATGCGTAAAATGCGGGGTAATAATCTCGGGGAAATTCGGCTAAGATTTGCGCGTAGCAAGACCTTCCCGTGCTGACAGAATTAAGACCAAGCGAAACGTGTTCACTAATACCGAGAGGAACACTGGTTAGGGAATGCAAATGAATAAGGCGATGGTGTTTGACATCAACCAGCAAATCTTGCGCCCTAAGGAAATCTGCTCCTAGCAACGGCTGGGACACGTCAGCCAAGGTAAATTCCCAACCATATTTGCCTGACGGGAAAACCAAAGAAAGACGCTTGGTTCCGTGGGAAAACCAAAGAAAGACGCTTGGTTCCGTAAGTACGTATGATGCTTCCGTTCGCGGCCGTAAGCAGCGGACCAGAGGTTTTGTGTCTCCGTTGAGCCTGGTGGGTGGGAATACGCTCACTTCCGCCCCGGTATCGACAAGAAAAAGGAAGTTGGACCTCAGGTCCTGCAGGTAAAATAATTTGTTGCCGGTTGCCCCGTTTACTGCGGACGACCGGCTTTGTCGTTTTCCTGCTGCCAAGCACAGGGAGGGCAACATTGTCGTGCCTTCTTGCCAAATCGTCGATGGTAGAAGCAGAAGTTTGAAACCGTTTCCATCGTATTAGGACTGGTCGGTTTGTTCTTACTCAATTTACTAATTCTGTAATCGCTGGATCTCGATAGCCACATTTGATCAGCCCGCTGAGCCAAATCTCGGGGGTTATCTAGATCCTCTTTTGCCAGCACTAACCGTATGTTTTCCGGCATTTGCTGTAAGGATAAGTGTTTGAAAAGAAAGCAGGGGTGATGATCTCCTAGCAGTGCGAGCATTTCGTCCATCATCTCTGTCGGTTTTCTGTCGCCAACAGGTGACATATTTAACAGACGTGCAGCTCGCTCTTGTGGAGACAAGGCAAAAGACTGTAATAACTTGCTTTTGATCGTGTTATACTTCTCTGCCTGTGGAGGATTGTCCAAGAGTTCTATCAGTCGTTTTGCTGTGGTCTGATCTAAAGCTGAAACTACGTAATAGAATTTGGTTTCATCTGCAGTTACTCCTTTCAAGGCGAACTGTGCTTCCGCCTGTCGAAACCAAACTCGTGGCTCCTCTGCCCAAAAGGTTGGAAGCTTAACAGCTACCGCATTCTGCTTGCCTGCTTGCTGATCCATGCTCGTAGTGCAGGAATACGTTCCTGCTCGTCGGGGTCACCAATGAAGCGAGAGCTCCGTTTATTGCGAGCGAAGTTAGTAACTCGCGAGTAAACGCATCAACATGCATGCATTGAAAAGGGACGCGCAAACATTCACAAATTGGCAATCAAATAATCACACGATCGACGAGCGCGCCTTGTAGAGCCGCTACACTCTAATCCAATCTATGCTGTTCCTGAAAATGCTACAGGGAACTGTATCGTGCGAAACGAGACAAGCATGTCGTACAGACATTTGCTATTCTCAGGCTTATGAAAAGGACCTATGATGTGATTGAAACTATAAACTTAATTCAACGTCCAAGTTTTCGCGAACTCAGTAATTCTAATTCTAATCCAATTTAGAAAAGCTGACGCTTTTATAATTTTGGAGTTGTTCGTCACTGCTTGCAGATACATCCTGCTGTTATTTTGCCATTATTTTGCGCGCGCTAGGTGCAGAGTTTGTGAGCGTTGTAGTAGAAGTTGAAGTAACGCCCTAAATCTGTTCAAATTTTCAAGATCCAAAGTGGTTACGTTTTTGCTAAACTAAACAATTTTTACAGTCAGACTGTTCAGAGTCAAATGTACCTGTTTGATGCTGGTGTGATCAGACAGATGACCTTCACGGTCTTATCGATCATTCCTATCTAATACCGAATACTGTGCACGCATATTTTCTGTACCACCATCACTGCCTTGTGTTATGTATTTTGATTGGATGAAAATAAAGAGACTCTCTGTCTCTCTCTCTCTTAGCCTAGGAAGCTGTTCAAGCAGAAGTGGAAACAATCTAAACACATAAGCACTTGAGCACGTATAATGCAGCTAGGCTAAATGTACATGGGTACTCCAAAAAGTAGAAGCACTTCGTTATACATCGTCTCGGGTGCTACGGAATTTTAATGTCATGCGTTTAATGCATTTCGTCCGACTGAATGGTCTCATCCTGCACGAGGTCATCGTAGGACGAGGTGGCCGAGTGGTTAAGGCGATGGACTGCTAATCCATTGTGCTCTGCACGCGTGGGTTCGAATCCCATCCTCGTCGTGTGGGGACGTAGCTCAGCGGTAGAGCGCACGCTTCGCATGTGTGAGGTCCCGGGTTCAATCCCCGGCGTCTCCATTCCACTTTTGACATGAAGCGGGATAAATGTATTTTTGAGATGCAGTGAGTTTGAGCCAGGGATGGACAAACTTTTTAGCTCGCGTGCCGCATTCCAGTTCTGCATCCATTCACGGGCCATACTATATAAAATTGGGATTATAAACCAACACGCAATTTGAATATTATATAGTGATGACATGAATATAATCTATATGTATATTTAAAACACACCAAACATTGATTTGCTGATAACCTACACGCGTCAGACACATTGACAAATTTTGAAAGCTGGTTGACCTGAATAACCAGTTTGTCAAAACTAGGAATTAAAGTCGGTTGTCTCAATTCTTAGAACAGGGTGAAAATTTGAATCTGTGAACAGCGATATGTTCATACATTTGCTGATTCTATACTTTATGTTTAAGTCCAGGACACACAATGCTGACAGCATCATGTAGGCTTCAAATATGCTTGTTAAATAAATGGATAATATAAATACAGATACTTCTACACATATAGAGAACGAATCTACCTAACACACACGCGAATCGGGTTTTCCAAGTGTAGCACTAAAAGTATTAAATCTGCTGGAGTGGCCAATGTAAAATCACACTCGTGATCCGAATTTAGTCATTCCCGTTTTGACTTTCTGTGATGCTCAACAGCTGAAACCTTAACGTCGGGCAATCGCGCCAGCAATGACACAAAAAATACCGTAGCTAGAATATAACTTATAATTATCATGGTGAAATATATTTGGAAAAAGTTTAATCGAGTCAAGTAATTTGATTTTTAGTACGCATTTTATCAATATTTTTAATACGTTTCTTTAGACTTTAGTGGGCCGCACAAAATGAATATGCGGGCCGTAGTTTACCCACCGCTGGTTTAGGCCGTGACAAATACGTTCAAGGTCCAATCCCCGGCGTTTTCATCTACTGAAGAAAAAAAAACGAAAATCGCTGAAATAACTCAATTTCAGTCCGCAGTCGCTACAGTCAGAATAGGACAAGCACAAATTTCATCTTTTCCGAATTAGATGAGAATTAGAATTCCTCAATACACACAAACATGGAAATTGAATAAAATTCCAAACTAGAACAAAATTTAAATCCAGCTCGTATTAAACCAGAGTTCACTCTCATAAGCACGAGAATGACAAATGTCTGTACGCTAAGCTTGCCTCGTTTCGCACTATGCAGTCCTACTGTAGCCTTTTCGGGAAAGCCGGAGACTATATTAGAATTAACATTAGAGCATAGATACATTTCGCATGTTAGGTTAGAATTGATTTACCGACATTTCGCTTAATTAGTCCAATTAGTTGTCAAAGTCTTGCCCGGACGGTATTCTGTGTTCGGGTCGGCACTATATTGATATGACAACACAAACCAGATAAACGTGCAACACCCTGTTTCCATCCCCTATGAAGCGAAATCCTTCGAATGGCCTAAGTTACGAAAATCCACATTCCACAATCTCTGTTGCAGAGCAGCAAGCCTGTATCTGGTCCGGGAAAGACATTTTTTCGCATCGAAGAGAAGAAACAAGGAGGCAATGGTAATTTTCATCACATTCGCGAAATCGATTACTCCACAGTACGTTTCGTCATTTTCCGTGTTGGTTATATGCTATCTGAACTATCTCTTTCTATAGAACCCGCCTAATACCAGATATGTGACGAGCGGCAATTGGGATATCGCGAAAATCGTGGGTTACAACCCGTCAAACCGTTTGCTGTAAGTTTCTTGAAATCGTATCAATATTCACAATAAGCTGTAATTGGAGTGTACAAGCGGTCAGAGTAACCAGCGCAGTGGCTCAGCAGGGTTGTAATGACTCGAGTCGCGATTTTCCGGTAACTCAACTTGACTCGAGTCATTTTCTTAAATATTGAAAATGACTCGACTCGACTTGAGTCAATTCCTGTATTGACTCGATCAAATCATATGACTCGGACGACCGAGACAGTTATTTCATTGTGACTTAGAATAACAGTAAAGTTACACACCATTTGTATTTCGTCTATCAGTACTTGTGCATGGATATTACGGCCAAAAACTGTTAGGAATGAGGAGAATTGGCCTATATGAATGCGAGGCCGTCGATATTCCAAGCAGGGTTGTATAAGAGAGGGTTGAACATGATTTGAAGTCGAAACTAAAAAGTGAATACGATGACTTGGACTCGAGGCTTAACAGTATGACAATGACGATGACTTAAACTCGAACCTCCACATACTTTGTATCGGAGTCAACTCTACTCGGAACTTGAAGAGGAGGTGGCCGAGTGGTTAAGGCTGCTAATCCATTCTGTTCTAGTTCGAATCCCGCCCCTGCCGTGTGGGGACGTAGCTCAGTGGTAGAGCGCACGCTT
>ATSW01013976.1:0-13002 GCA_000444245.1 Botryllus schlosseri | reverse complement strand
TTGTAGTACGACCAAAGATACTCTGCTACATTCTCGGGTAGAAAGTGTCTTTCCTTACTAAGTATCTTGCCAAGAATGGAGACAATGGTGTCTACATCACAATTTTTCATCATGCGCTTCTTGATATAAGAACCATGCAATGCCCACGCAGTCTTGCTTCAGTTGGGATATTGCGGTACATTGAGCATAACACCAGGTCAACCTATTTGTTTCATTTGAATGTTTATGATTCACAATGAGCAGACAATGGGCCGTCTACAACGGTAGGCCTATAAAGTAGGCTACAAGCTGTGAAATGTCAAATGATAAGTTCACCGACAGTGCAAAATCTACGATACAAGCGAAATGCAGGTTGCAAAAGAACTTTGACTTTGTAAACAATTTTGACATTTTTTGACCTAACGCGACAATTTTGACAAAATTTTGACTTTTTTGACATGTTAAAAAATCGCCCTACTGATGACGCTATGAATAGATTCAAACGACGAAAACGTATTCAGTAACCATGAAGGAGTGGATGTTTCACGAAGTTCTCGTGACAATTTCACGCGGCGAAGTGATGGAAACTTATCCCCAAACTACTATTTACTTTTCACAGTTCGAATTGTAAAAAGAAACCAGTTTGTCTAGAAATACGCTCAAGGAGAAAAGGAAGCAGTCTAAAAACGTAACCACTCTGGTGAGTAATCCAAGTAGGGAAACCTAAGAATTTTATCACTGACCACCTCTGCCTGAGCTGCGTGATAGTCTGTAAATGTCTGGTTCATTTTGCGTTTCTATGACGCAAGTTTGTACCAACCTCGTCATCGGAACCATCGGTAAACACCGACAACAGCAGCATAGCGGGGGCGTGCTCAGTCGAACCTTCACACCGTCGAGTCTTTGTAACATCGCCGAGATACCCCCGTAGTAGTTCACCATCAAGTTCAGCAGCGCGTGCATCGCAAAACCGAAATACCTACGTCAACGTGATGGATGGTGATGTTATGTTATTATTCCGGAAAAGATAAGACGATACTCACACTGAACATACGAAATCGATCATGAGGTTTCCGCGCGGAAAAAAGGTATCGACGGCCGCGGTCAACGCAAATGTGGGTGGAATTCCAGCCTGATAGTACAGAACGATTTACTGTCAAAAGACTAAAATTGGAGATACACGGTGGTTCGTAACGCGCATAAACAACACGATCTTTTGTGGTACAGGCATCGTCTAATCACTTGTCATTCCACAAATGTGCATGCAGAGGTGATGAGAAACGAAGTACTTCTAGTCAAGTAGTTTTTGCTACAAGTCGGCGGATCAGGATTTCATACAAAGAGCATATCGCGGCATGAGTTTACAAAGAGTACATTCTTAAAATTGGTCTTTATCCCAGTTTGACTAACAATGCAAAAGAAATTGCATCGATTTTTGGTAGCAAGTACGCATGTTGACAATAGTTATCAACAATGAAATTCACGAAGAGCAAACTAAGATCACTATTCCGGACGCCCATTTAAAATATGGTTTGATTCTTGCTTCATCTGAATTGTTACCAGAAGTTGAAAACCTTTCACAAAGAAAGCTGCGTCAATTGTCACATTTATTCTGCGTTGTTGAAGTGTAAATAAATGTGTTTTGTTATTGGTATGATTGAGATTGCAGCAATGTAGGATGATATACCGAAGTGAGCATAAAATATAGTATTAAGAAAAATTCCCGCCCGCGAGAAAGTTGTACACTCGAAATGTGGCCCGTGACTACCAAAAGGTTGCCGACCCCTGTTGTATGCTGTTATTTCTTGACCTCACATCAGAATTGTCGGTACAAAGGTAAGATATTGGAATCTGCCAAACGTACCAGAAACAAATTTCTTTCGTGACGAGCACACGATTCCAAATTGGTATTTCAATATGAGGTGCATCATTTTGTTCCGCTGTTCGCATCAGTACTCTGGGGCTCAGATTGCAAAGGGCGCTACTATACTAAAATCGAAAAAGTCGCGCTGAATCGCGCATGGCGCGAAGAAAATTTCAAGATCAATTAAATCTCCCGAAAATTCGGGAGTCAATTCGTAAATTAAATTTTCATGTCGACGGCCGCCAACACATAAGAATTGAATTACGTGTCCACGGCCGCACACATTTTCTTCTACGGCCGCAGGTTGCCCACCCCTGGTCTAGAACAGTGAATCTGAACCATTTCAGTTCGAGGACGGGTAAAACTTCAAAACAAATGGAAATACTACAAAAGGATGCAGCCCAAAACAAAGGATCCGAAGGTAGACCTTGTAGGCCTACTCTATATCACCCCAAGGAGCGTTCTCAAGTATATACGTTCCAAATTTCATATTCTGTTCAAAATTTGGTGTTTTATTTTTCCAATTAATAGACAAGCCTTTAACTTCCTACATTTTGTCATCGAGAATAATATTGAAATATATTTGGTGCACTGGTCGGAAAGTTAACTGGGCTGGGACCAGCGATTGAGAACCACCGGTTTAGAACTTGGTATCTTAAATTGATAAAGTGACTTGGACGAGTCGATCGACTAAATATTAAAGTGGCAAAGAAAATCTTCTGTAATAAAATACTTTTTTGTACGAATGTCTCAGCTAAGCTAGGCTATATCCCACCAGAGCTGCTGCCTGGCAAAGTATAGGGAATTGATGCTACATCCATCCCTTTACATTTTCACCATGTCACACATTACCAAGCGTGTTTCGCGTTGATTCCACGTTTTCACCCATTTACGTCATCAGCGTAGTTAAACAAGTCACGCGACATACAAAAGTAGGTGAAAGGTTAGTCAATTAATTAAAAAACGCGACGAAATAGGTAATAATCCACGTGCCATTGCCTGAAGCATTATCGTGTTACGACGTTTCTCCTCGTATCTTTTTTCTCATTACGTGATGACCCTTCACCTACATATTGTGACGGCATCAAAGGATGTTTTAATTTTCGACAAGTGATTAAATCTACCAATCAACTATACATCTTTACCGTCGCAATGACGGGGTGGTAAAATTTTAGGAACACTTTCAGGTTCAAATCGTAAAGCTATAGATTCTCCCCAGCGTAACTCACAACAATCGTGTAACCGCGTTTACAATCCTTACTGGCGCCGGCGACTGTATTGTAGTGAGAATACCGTAGGCTGTTGACACTAAATGAGGTTGTAAAGCGGTCGATTTACGCCCGTTTTACGAGTATTTTCGCTATCGTTGGAACTTTATTTGATTAGTAATTACCTGAAGAACAGACATTCGCCGTCTTCTGTAATTCCGACGGATTTTACTTCGCAAATAAAAAATTTCTTCCACAAATATTGCGACAGTTGTGAAGGCCATTACTATCAATATGAGGTGAATGATGAGGTTCGTGGAATCCAAATCTGGAAGAATAGATATATGGTAAACACGTGTAGGCCGGTCCGAGGACATATGAGCATTGACCATGAGACATAATAGCAAGTGTTACATGCTCATTGGCGCAACTGTCGTTTTTCATTGTGTGGCATGCTCGAATGTCTGGCGACCACCGATATAATGTATTTTTTCCGTTAGCGACGATATTTTCTGACGATATTAGAATTTGACATATATTTCAACTAGGGTTTTCAACTAATAACAGTAATTTGACAAATATAAACGATATGAACGTCATTTATTTACAATAAAACTCTAACTCCATTAATTGTTCACCATACGTGACTGCTCTGTAGTATAAGGGCATTTTATGGAATATTTATATGGAAATCTGGTACTACTCAATTCTTGCACAGTATAAGAGTGTCGTAAGACATTAATAATAATGCAATCGCCGAAGCTCCCGTGACTATAGCAATTTATGAAAAGTCTCGATTCATATCATAAAGGTTGGTGCACAGCTTGACCTACTTCACTCACGCGCAGTGGTCATAGGTCACTTCAGGTACAGAAAAATCATTGGATATCGGATAGGACAGTGCAATACGACAGTACAGTACATGCTTGTTCCCAATTCCGACTATCAGCTTCCGGTTTATGATTAGTGAATTGCATCAAGCCGAGTCATTTTGATTTACTACCTTGTCATTATGATGTAGGCGTGGTCTCTGGACAAAGTCCGTGTTGGAAACTTACGATGCACGTTGCCTTTATCGTAATTGAGTAAAGCCCCGCGGACAGGCCGAGAAAAAGACCGAAAATTGTGACATGGATGGAATAATCGAACGTGCTAAGGATCGGGCCGCCTTGTAATCATCGAATGTCAAAATACAACTGGAAAGAGTGCAGCGATATGTTCGAAATTAAGTAATTTACTTGAACTTCCTACGACATAACTAGCTTTATATGATAATAAACTAGCCATTGACTGAACTCGTATACAGTCTTGACGAGGGTTCTCAAACACAAAAGTGGTGACGGGTTAATTCTGTAGCTTGGATGAAGCCGAGGACAGTATTATACCCTAGTTATGCATTGCTCCACCCTGTCAAAAAGGCCACTGATCGTAACTTATACACAATCCATCGCCAAAGTCATATACTTTTTTCGTTTGGTATATGTTCGCATATTTGAGCGCAGTAATTCGATTCCACAGTGCCTAAAACTCAATAGCTAACAGGCAGAGATGAGCGTATTTAGTATTTTCCAATCCAAAAGTCGCATGAAAATGGAAAAGTCTAAATTCAAATCCAGCCTCCAAACAATCGTAAATCTAAATCCGATACAATCCGGCCCAAATCATAAAATCTGAATTTATCGAATCAAAATCCACGGTCATCTCTGTTGAGAGGGAAAACTTCACCTTTTGCCTCGCACTGGGTACACCACAAAGCTCACGTATGAAACAGCATTATTTTTTCAAATCGATGAAGTACACATTTTCACATTTAAAATAGGATATACTAACCGCAAACTTGACGTGGGCAATGTAAGTGCGGAACCGTGGCACCATAGTGTCCTAAATGGTGTGGACACAATCAAATCACACGGCTCACTGCGATTGGTCTACGTCACCCTTTCCATTTGGCCCCGGTACCTTTCGATTGATATCAATTTTATGATTTTTCGCGCTCGGCAAGTCGGTCAAAAATTACCGTAAATTGCCTTTGGCCAAATGAAAAGTGTGACGTAGACCAATCGCAGTGAAGTGAGCCGTGAGATTTACTTGTGTCCACGTCATATAGGACGCTTAAGGTGGCACAAATGTCCAACATAGCTAAATTATATTTTTCTAGTGTCCAGAGCCTTGGGCTGTTCTAAATATAGTGGTAAACGAGGATGCTATGGATCATATAAATTCGACAACGTGACAACGGCTTGTCAGTATAACAAAACATTCAAAGGCTGGACAGTTTCAATGTTACTCTGCTTCTATAGTTCGCATGATACGAAAAATAAACACTTATTGCAGTATCCATTATTTGTTTCGCTGATAAGCTGAAGTATGTTGTACATCGTTATTTTCGACTGCACGAAGACATAACAAAAATACGTCCTTTCTTGTGCATTGCACTTTGAGCACAGTGATTCCCAAACGGCGCGGGACCATATAAAAGAAAAGCATCTTCTTTCGAAAGGCAGGGTGGCTGACAATAGTTGTCCAATGTCCACATATTAGGCTACATTGTCGACAGAGATGTCTTCGCCGATCATGTATTCAGGTGGATATACTGTGTAGGAAACTTTACTCTGAGTATTTAAGTTGTACTATAGTGTGACATCTCGGTATTGATATTTACGTGGAAATAAATTGACAACGCAGTCCTTGCAGCATATCAGATTCAGGAGAATATAAATCATTTTGCGAAACCAAGGTTACGAATGAATCCATGCTCAGGGCGAAAGGTTGTATCTAATGTCATTAGACAGACACCTAGTCAGTTAACTCGTGTAGTTATTGTATTCACGAAATAATTCGGAACTCAATTGGATAGCTGCGTAAAATCATATCGTACAGCATGACATACATAAATTATGTTCAATTAAGCATTTCGATTCGATATCATTAAATCGGAAGGATATCGCGTCATCATAATCCTCGAAGCATATGTTTGCTTTGTCGCAATACGTATGGTTTTGAATGGTTATTACAATAGTAATATATATTTTGCGCCAGCAGAGTGAATTTAGTGGAATCGTTTCCCAGCCAGCTTTTCATAGCTTAATGCGCGTTGTGGGTACAGTTTTCAATATTGCAGTCATTACGGAAATAGAGATAGTGCTGTTGTTCTAAGTCGGTTTTGATTTTCTAGTGAATAGAGCTTCTTTGATGAGAATATAACACAGAAAGCGTCTTACTTGTCACTATTTCCAACGCAGATGGAGGGTCTCCGGCGCATTGTTTTCGGAATATCTGCAAATTCAAGTCCACTGTGGTGTTCTGTCAGAAACCAGAGTGGGTTAAGCTGGTAACCAAAGTGCATGCGATTCGAATCACTGAATTAAAGTAATCACCTCGGACAAAATTTCCACTTGTCTCCCATTTCCACTAAATTCGTTCGTCCCTAAGCTATCATTCATGTTTCCAGGATGTCCGACTCTCGGAAGGTTTTTATTCGAGGAGATACCGGTCAGAACGTCAGACTACACGATATGCCTACGTAGGACAGTCTGCACATACGTATATATACAACATTGCCGGAATGTAACATGCTCTACTTTTTACGATACGATGGTTCCCAGACTGTTGACTTTCTTCTTACATCTATAGTTCCATTAGTTTGTACGTCACTCGCCTGCGATAATAACAAAACAACACTATCAAGCTATCTTTGGTTACGGCAAAGCTGATTGGCAAAGCTGATTGCTCAACGCTTTAGCTATCAAGAGCCTACGGCGTCTTTTTGAGCTAACCTTTTAACAGTATCGCCCAAGTTCTACTCACACTCACTATCACGGGAATGAGCGAGCTATAGCACAACACCACTGTCTACCAAGGCTTATGCAAATAAAGCCCAACAATAGCACGAACACACAATGACTTGCCGGCCGTATTGTTAAAATGATCATATAATTCCTCATGATCTGACGATCACAGTTCACAAGAATTCTGAAATTTCTACGATCTCTGTCGAAGATCTCCCAGAAAGATGCGTTCTTCGACTTCTGATGCTTCATAAAACAAAGCCAAGAATATCTCAGACACGCATCGCTGATGCGTTACGTCATCGACGAGCGGTCAATGAACTTTAGTCGATAAGCTCCCACGCAACGTTTGCCGACGACACTCAGGGGGGAATGTGGTATTGTGATGTGCATCATGTGAACCATTGCACAAAGTAGTGTNTGGCGGCGGCCTTTGGTCGTGGTCGGGGAGAAGCGGGAGAGCTGCGGGGGAGTGTGCACGTGTTGTGTCAGTTCTCGTTGTGGTGTAAGTGTAATTTTCACCGACCTATCTGGTGTCATGGGGGCGCACTATAGTTTATGATGACGGTATGATGTAATTGATCGCATGATNGNAGGCTTCATATGATTCATATTTCCGACNGTTAATCACCGAGCATATGGATATTTTTTCACAAGAGCTTCCCTCATTTTAGATTAACAATCCATCGAATATTAGCCAATCTCCAGGGCACCAGAATTGCGCCAATTTTCGCTTTGCAGATCTAAATTATACACTAACAGGTTGCGGCATTATGCTACTCAGATAGTCAATTCATATTTACCATTATATACAACAATAGGACGCTCAGAAACTCTATTTTGCCTTATTCGCTATATACATGGATACACGGTACTATATAACCATACAATAAATCACTTTATCCCATCTATTTTAATAATACACTGTGATTGACTCCTAGCCCAAAATCACTTATGGATCA
The DNA here is from genome assembly GCA_000444245.1 of Botryllus schlosseri. Classification (NCBI taxonomy): domain Eukaryota; kingdom Metazoa; phylum Chordata; class Ascidiacea; order Stolidobranchia; family Styelidae; genus Botryllus; species Botryllus schlosseri. The sequence continues at coordinate 5,201 of ATSW01013976.1, read as the reverse complement.
GGAATTGNCTATATAATCCNAATTCGAGCATTGCTTATTGCGATTTCAAATGTAAGGCCTTCGGTCGATTTCCAGTTTTGTCTTCACGTTTAGTAGTGAAGTAAATATATCGACGATGCATTCCTATCAATTCACCCATTAATCTGGATGTATAGAGCATTTGCGAGTTGAACCATTTTATATGGAATCTCATTACGTTTATAGCAATCCTATTCAGACGTTTGTCCTATCGCATGACCATACCTAGACGGCCATCACTCTCCCCCCCACTTTTTTAAAAGGGTAGGCTATTTATTATAATTCCCTAATATACTACGCATTTGTTTAATAGCATTGGCGTCGTCATTAAGATCGGGCTGTTGGAAAGAAGCTTTTGACAGCAATACGGATTGCTTACGAAGTTCTTCCAATTCCAATCTAACCTCTATATCCGATTCATTTTGCAACACATATTCCGTTATTGGACCATCAAATACCGTTCGCGGGAAATATTTTGACCTTTTATTTGTCGTTACAAACGAGGCAAATATTAAATCTCCATTATGAGACTTTTGATGTTTCGGCACGCCCACGTCAACATCCACTTCGGGGCCTATGGGATCGAAAAGATCTGGCGTCCTAAAACTTTTCGACCCGTCGCACTCACATTTTACACCCAATGTGACCATATTCCGTGCCTGCACTTCATCACTATTTTCAGCGCATATCCTAACGGCGCTGTCACTATTAAATTGGCACGGGTGCGACTTTACAATTTCTAACGACCTAACATTCGAAACAGCCTCGCGATTGCTGTTTTTCACGTTATCTCCTTGTTTGGCCAAAGTTTTTATTTCCCGCCCTTCACCATCATATTCTATTACGGCATGCGTCGACAATGAACACGGAACACCTATTTCGGACTGAGCCAGCTCGTGACTTGCAATTGACAGGCTCTTTAACACCGTATCAATTGAAGGCAGCGGTATAACCTTGTCTATCCAATGATATCCAATAATATTTAACGGGACATTACCACACGCAAAAGGAATTGAAACCCCATCAATTTCTATATATATCAACGACTCGACCTGTGACGACCCACCTATACTTTGTAAATTCATACGCAACGAACACCGCCTTCGCCAACTATTGGAATAAGCTAATCTCGCCGTTGACGACATCATCAAATTTGGCACGCTTCCTGTATCTGCTAAAAAATTTACATTAGTATTCATATCGACTAGGTAGTAGGTACATCAATTCACCCCCAAAAAGCTTTGCGAAATTACATTCATCAGAATCTTTGATTTCCCCAAACATACTAAATAGAATTGAAAATTATAACTCTTTTTTATCTCGACTTCATGGGAATCAGCAGCGGACAATGTAGGCCTACGACATTTTCTAAAATACTATCAGCTACTGTATCCACATGTAACATATATCGGAAAACAGCTATCATGCACCAAATAATCAGCCTATTACTGGGTGATATCAATATTGTTTCTTCCGCCGTAATAAATTGTTTTTTATCGATCATTTTTGGACGCTGAGAAGGTAATACTACCTGTGGCACCTTCTCTCGATCGAGGGGCGATAAGAAAGTCTCCTGTGCAATGTGATGATTTGCGTTCGCATTGAGCGACACTCTTTCTGTCATTGACCGTGGTGTCGGGTGATTTCCAGATTCCAACTTCATATCTTCTGTGACTCCGGGCGACGACTGAAGGGACCCACACTTCGGAAGACGTGTCACTGGCTCGACTTTTGCCCGCGTCTGCATTTCTAACGGATTTGAAACCCGGTCTATGATTTCATTCCTGGCCACTGCAGATTTTGCTTGGCTCCTTAAGACTGGTTCAAGCGAATCGGCACTATTTTTGGTACTCACTTTCCGGACGGTAGTCAAATAAGTTCTTGCTTGTTTGACGTCTCTTCTGGCTTTTATGAATAGTTTTGCCGTCTTGTGTAGAATAGACGTAACCTTTTTCACGAATTTTGCTTGATGCTGGACACGTGCTGTCACCTGACCTTTATTAGCCCGAGTCGTTAGCTGTCGTTGTTGAGTGGTCTCCATCAGTTGGGTGTTTTTGCGAAGGGTGCGAGTGTCCTCTTTATGTTTTCGTAGCCAAAATAACTTCATGATTGATTACCGCTCACCTCCCCACTCTTCAGAAATATGTGAAAGTCCACTCTCTTCTGAAGACGAATCTTCCAGAAGCAACAATGATTACCAGGCGCCTTGAATTACAATTCCGTCGGGTGCCTCCATATGTGTTTGTAGAAATATCTTGCCTCCAATCTTGTTAGTAGGAAGATATTGTTTTTGCCTGGTTCTTTTGCTTGTAATTCAATTCGGTAAATCACTGTTGCAGGTGGTGCAGCCTTCGAAGTGTCTTGAGCTTTCAATGACCTTGGGGTCCAGTCTTAGATAGCATATTGGTACGTACTTGACCTTGGTACCTTTAATGCAACCAAATACTCCAATAATACGTCACACTCAAATAGCGATGTTACCATAGCAACAATACATTCATAAAATGCATCCAACTGTTGCTAAAATTTTCTAAAATCGTGCAATTCAACACATATGCGATCAAGACCATATTTCAGTAGCAATTTCACGTACACTATAGTCTATTTCATGTATTCATAATTGACCCAGAATCAAAACACATTATTCTTCAGTTGAAGGGCTTGTTTCATCATCACATTATCGTTCAAGGCTGATCAAGATTTTTGTGTCTTTGTATAATCTAGGATATATTAGGGTGTTACTTATCTAGTTTTATGACAGCTCTCACAAGCAACTTGTCTTGGTTTTGTAACCGTCTAACCTCACTCAAATGTAGGGGTCCTAGTCGCTGTTGCGTGAACTAGTTACAACGCATCCTTAATAATCCACACAAAACCACACAATTTCCAATATACGTTAATCCAAAAAAATGCAATAATTACTTCACATATATACACAATCACTTTATTAACCGTTTTCCTGGCGTGACGCAATGTGTGGACATAATATAACGCATAATATATAATACATACAGTACATATATCGCCAATTCACTGTAGCCTAACGCCTTTTCACTGTAAAAGTTCGCAGACACCGAAAATGGTGGAGCCATCATTATAAAGCAACTTAATATTTGAATGTATTGTACATAACAATTACAGACAAGCCGGGATTAGCCTCCATACGCTAATCCTTCGCATTCGCTTCAGACACCTTTGTTACGCATAACGAGCGTGTCAGATTTGGGTTGTATGTAGGGTGGTTTTCACTAATCACCTACCTATCGGTAGTTAGTTGACCAAAACGATCACCTAATTTTGTTAATGACCTTCTTCAAGAATAGTTATCTGCCTACGACCCTATAGCCTATACACTCTGTCGTAATTATTTTCTGGGCTATAATACTGACACTATTCCCAGAGAACATCAGATAATGTTCCCTTATAATGATTATTGGTGGGTAATCACACCTCTGTTGTTCAACAACAACACCTGTGTGATTAATGGCGTCATATGGGCCGCCGTGGTAGTTACTTCCAATTTAAACGAAAGCTATAGAGTGTGTACAGTATACAGAAACAGTAAAACAGTAATCCATAATCTATACGCCTATCGCTAACAGATATGTCGTCCTAATTTTAAAGGCATGCTTGTTCCTAAGATCGGCATACTACGGATATTCAATTAATGCAGTAAAGCATACAAGCATTTACAGTTCAAACATAAAATTACGCCATACACTTAAATTACCGTGCCTCATCTCAAATTTAATCTTTGGAGTGCAAAATAAGTAAGTCAAGAAATACGAAATATAATGCATTACAGGCTATACATTAAAATTAGTACTTCACCATATAGGCGAATATACGATTCATAATTGTTTACAAATTGCGAATAATGATACAGCACGAGTAGCCGCTATTACTTGACACAAATTGACACTATATTGCTTTAAAAGGGTCATATAAAGACACCATAAAACAGAGTCTGATAAGTCGGTTCACAAGCATTATGTTATTTCGATATCTCAGCTCAACGTGGTTTTCTCTAACAAAATGACATTTAAACATTAATACAATGCGTCAAGACTGCTTACTACAACTATACACTTTTGGTAAATATTTATTTTTGATTATAGCCTATATCTAGATACTCGATCCTTATCCATTATGAGCTCCTAGTACTATAAAGACATATTTTATTCATTTCCGAAATATGCTCAATTTCAAATCTTCCACTTTTTACTACATTCTGACACTAGTCAACAACATCTTTACAATTAATACAACTAATCTTGCTCGCATGATGCTTCTACTGGCAAAATACGGTTCATTTGTTATCATTACATTTGCATTTTAAGATCCGACTATATACTTCTGATATCCGCTAACACTATCCTATTACTCGAATCCAAAAAGGTCTGGAATCACCGTCCTGTTTAGATCCGCGCTAATACAATAATGACGGCGACTAACGTATTATCCTATATGTGTGACGATCAACATCTGGCCATATGTCCAAGCTTCCGGTATTTAAATTCAGCTAACTTCCTCATCGCATCACTCGGGCATTTAACTTGATGATGTATTTTCTAGTTTGTGATGTCATCAACCTCAATTTAATTTCACTTTTGGTTTTAACAAATAAAACAGTTTTATATAAACGCTTTGTGTTGCATCGTTATTCAACATTTTGAGCCGTCCGTAGATTTTGATAATAATCCGTGATATCTCAAAACATACACAACAGTTCGTATTTTATATAGGGCCAGTTAGCCATAGTTGCTATGCATTCATCAGCGTAACTAAATCCTAGAATTACGGGTCCCCAATTGATGATCGTTTGGTTATAATAACCGTAATGCCACGGTTTTTCCCACTTCTATATCGACTCGTTTATCAATCCTTTTCCTAATTGTGTCACATTATAGTTCGCCTTCAAACATATTTACATATTATATATCGGTATTTGTAACAAATAACATAAATTCACGGGGCTCGATTTTATAGAACTACTGAAGTAGCATTAACACCTTTATTTCCCATTTCTGCCTTAAAAGCAGACAGGTTAATGTAATTTCCACCCGGTAAAAAGCAGTGTGCCCATTAATAATTTTCCGTTTATGACACGGCGGACTTCGCATGAGCGCCGGGACGAAACACCGTTGACTTAGGGCAGATCGTGCACAAGCTCCCTGTCTGAG
>ATSW01013973.1:0-11196 GCA_000444245.1 Botryllus schlosseri | reverse complement strand
ATGGAAAAAAGAAGTTGTTTTTGAACAGCCCTATGCAGTTATCGTGATGCACTGGCTATTTCACACGCTTTTTACGACAATTTGATTAATTAATAAAATAGATGCAAACTTTTCACAACACTGCTTTTTACTTTTCAGAATCCAAATTGTGATTAATGACCTAGTTTTTCCTAAAAGACTACCGTAAACCGGGGTAACTTTGTACAATTTTCAACAATTCCGCTTTGTATCTTGGAAATGCTAGGGTGTAGGGGAGGCAAGTTCTGTGTTTTTCATGGGTCATGGAGCAAAGATTAGAATTACCTAATCCAAAATCTTCATGGTCATAAATAAGTACCTTATTTTTGTAAATTATCCGCTCCCTTATCACAATTTTCCCTCATGCCTTCACCAATTGGGACTTATAAATAACATATGGTGATAAGGGGAATGCCACTGGCAGTGTCAGCAATCGACACCAAACATTAAGCATGTTACCGTGATTTATTGCCGATTTCAAATATATTACTGTTCTTAAAAAGATGCATTTTCTCTTTCCTATGTCCTCTGATGGATATATTTGTCGTAATTTATGTTATCCCACATTCAGCAGGCACATCTCTAGGAGTATGTGATAAGTTTTTAAAGTAGCTTACACCCAACGTTCCCTCTAAGCTGCGCACGTGCGCAAATGCGCAGTGCTGACACGGTCTCTGCGCGCAGAAAATCTAAGTTGCGCACAAAAAATACAAAGTGATGACCTTTTTTTCAGTCGTTACACACTGTTGTCCAAGGGTCTGCGCAGTAAGTTGGTGAGTGTGCGCACTGCGCAGACTCGTCAAAAATTAGAGGGAACATTGCTTACACCCGATGACAATCTCTCAGCTCATTGCCGACCCATTTTTTTTATATTTTGACAAACTCTTAATTTATTAACCTTCTCATTCCATTTTGAGAAGCCATCAGGCCGGTCATAAGGAATATAGTTGCCGATACACTTTGACACAGATGAAGCAGCCACTTTCCAGAGCTCTANATATCACATTTTNCACTNTCCAAAGTTNCCCCGTTCTGATAAAATTTGACGGGGTAACTTTGGACATCACATTTTCTTGTATTGATNTAAGGGTGAGCCCACTGAGATTTTTGCCANGGATTAAGACTACTTAGAGGTATCTGCTGCCAAGNTTTGAATCTATGAATCACATGCTATCTATGTTTGGNTGTAAGAANTTTATTGGCCATCAATTTTGNTGAAATTNACCCCCTCCATTAATTTATNAATGTTGGGTCAAGTTTATNTGGNAGTGAAATGAATCCACCTTTTATTNAGACTACTTGTGGTACTGTTGCCTCATGAAAAAGAATTGGACATCCAACGGCAACCCTTTTCCATCAATGACCATTTAAATCTTTTACTGCTTAGTGTCCCAAGTTACCCTCAAGTCCAAAGTTACCCCGGTTTGCGGTATTCAAATAGAAGTGGAGGTACGGTACTATAAAATATCACCAATTTAGTTTTCTGGAAAAGGATAAAGTAATTTTCTACTGACCACCTCTGCATATCCGTTATAGGCTACTATCTTCCAGAAAATTTGGTAATAAGCCAATTGACACTAATATCGCCTACCGGTATATTTTAAGCAGTCATTTTTGATTACTGTATCGTGCAAGTCTAATGATTTCCCAGGTTGGCCTGGTTCAATGCCAGATCGCGGTCAGCGAAGGACGTATAAGAGCCTTGCGAGCATGCCGCGCGATCGGAGAACGGGCCGCTACCGAACTGATTCTAGCTCATCAAAATCCTGCCAAGCTATCGGGAAACTTGTGGACCGCTGTACGAGCGAGAGGCTGTCAATTTTTAGGTATGTTACGGTGTGTATGTATGGGTCATATTAGTATACATGATGTATCAGCACTGTATGTATTAAGGCTGTTCAAAAATAACCTTTTTTCAAATTTCACTGGCTACTTGATAAAATTGTTAGGTTACCTAAAAAGAAAACACTGCAAATCCAGCCTTTAGAAGCACTGCTATATAGGCTAATGACAAAGTTTTGGATTTCATTAATAAAAATGAAGATACATTTTTTCAAAGTTTACTGGCTACCCCATGAAATGGGTAAGTTGTCTGAAAAAATGATTCCTACAGATTTGGTGTGAATAGTTTTTAGGTAACCTAATAATTTGATCAGTGAATCCCCGAAATCCAAAAAAAACAAGTTCTTTTTGAAAAACCCTATGTCCAGTGTAGCAACTACTACATGAGAAAAGTTTGTGCCTTTGTAAGTGTGCTAGGTGCTACGCTTTTGACGTTTCGTCAACCGAACTAGGTGGTAAACTCAATCAATCATTTATTTGTCACACCAGTGAAAATCCGGTATGGACCAGGATGACGACGAGGGGCCACAAGGCCTTAGTACACAGTCACCACCTGTAGGAGTATACACATTTCAATCAATGGCACANAACAAATGACAATAAATATACAAAACTACAANAANAGCAGAGAAAAAAATTTCAACAAGGATACACNAGCTATAAATATTACAGTTTCNNGACNGCAGNGCNGAAGANGNGTCAATAGAGTAGNTTATACGGTACTTTCCAACAANAAGACAGTANTTGCAAAATCGGCATTTAATCAATTATACTTATCTAATATATATTTTCGATAACGTTTTTTAAATAGATGATCGGGCAAATCTCTGANGNCTTCNGGTAGAGAGTTCCAGGTAGCGGCACCAATATAATAGAAACTTTTCTGGGAGGACGATTTATANACAAGCGGAAGTAACAAACCATTTGATGAGGCAGAACGAGTGAAGTGAGAATGTACCGAGGCAAAAGTAGTGAAATGATTGTCGAAGAAGGNTCTATTATGATGAAAGATATTGTGCATCATTTTTGCCGTTTCGTATTTTATGACGTCTGTCACTCTCGGAATACCAACAAACTTGCTTGCATTGCATTTCAGGACCTGCCATGCAGGAAGAGGCCCTGAGGCTAATCCTTCTGTCTCTAGAAGACGGCTCGGAGCTTTCCAGGAAAGTCTTGGTAATGTTTGTCGTGCAAAGACTGCAGACTCAATTCCCGCAAGCTTCGAAAACTAGCATCGGACACGTTGTGCAATTGCTTTACCGTGCATCTTGCTTTGTGGTGAGCCTTTTTGTATCCATACATGTCTATCTATTTTTGCATGAATGTCTTCTAATCAGAGTCTCAATATAAACATAGAAGTATTTACAGTGGCCCGTACTATGTTTGATGAAGTAACCTGTCGATCTGACCTAATAATGACTGCAACAATTCAATTGTGGGTTTCTACGTTGCAGTGGCGCTTCTTGGTGAAAGCTTCATACATTCTATAAAATTTAGAATAAGCAGTTTTACAACACAATGATGGTGGAGTTTTGGAACTGAAATCTTGCATCGCAGGTCAAGAAACGCGACGGCGATTCGTCGCTCATGAAGCTGAAAGAAGAGTACCGAACCTATTCCACTCTGAGACGCGAGCACGACACTCAAGTCGTGCAGATTGCACGTGAGGCAGGACTACGCATTGCTCCAGATCAATGGAGCGCTCTACTCTACGGTGACCAGGGACATAAATCGCATATGCAGTCTATAATAGACAGATTACAGAGCTCGGAAACGCTGACCAGATGCATACAGGTGAGCTTCTAAATTAGCTCGAATTGTGCCACACTGTAGAGTAAGGTCCTATTCTGTATTTCCGTATTGTATGGTGCTGCCACAGTCGTGATGGAAGTTTAGGGTGACCACTGACCAGGGTTGTAACCAAGTCGCAAGGTTCTGAGTCACAAGCCAATCTCACTATTATAGTTTTGACTTGAGTCAAGTCGAGTCCAAGTCGTCGAGCAGAGGGTCGAGTCCAAATCATGGTATTATGACTTGAGTCCAAGTCATTTTGTTGACCGTTCCGTTTCGAGTTAAAGGCTTGTTAAACCCACATTTTACAACTCTGCTTCGTGATATCGAATGCTTCGCATTCATAATTTACTAGGTTTCTCATTTTTAATGGTTTCTGGTCGCATTTTCAAGTAGGTTACCGTACCAACACTAACAGACGAAATACCAATAGTGTTTTAACTTTACTATTCTTGGAAATACAATGAAATGTGTTTGTCTTTGCCTTCCCAGCCTCGAGTCATGTCTTGGTCCGAGTCTTGCGCAATGACTCGAGTACAAATCGAGTCAATACGCAGTTTGACTCAAGTCGAGTCATCAAAAAATTGTGTGTCTAGTCCTGAGTCAATTCAATGATGACTGAATAAAAGCTATCTGTATTTTAATATACCTTAACTGGCATATGTTTGTGTATCGAGACATTAACGCATACAAGATTATCTGGTCCTTGTTGCATTGGCAATTGTAGGCCTACACAGATTTAAACTTCAATATACAATTTAATAGTATATTCATATTGAAATGAACCTGATATTTTTGGCTGACACTCGTCAGGGGTAATCGTCAGCAACTAGTAGAGAATTGGAAAGAACATTGTATACAATTTTATATAATATACATATCAACAATCGTATCACAAAATATGACGTGATACGATTGTGATACAATTGTTGATATACATTGTTCTTTCCAATTCTCTACAAGTTGCTGACGATTACCCCTGACGAGTATCAGCCGAAAATATTCGGGTTCATTTCAATATGAATATACTATCCAATTGTATACTGAAGTTCTGTACCTCCAAGAAGCTCTTCAAATATTAGAATTTAGAACATTGTCTGTTTTCAAAATGTCCCTCCTCTCCCCCCCCTATTGTTTTACATCTACTACCTTTCCTCTCAGCTGGCTACGCATCCTGGCTGCTCTAGTTGCGCTGGTATCCATGCCTTGGACTTCTAGCGTCACTGGCTATCGCGACAAATGCGTAACCTCGCGCGATTATATATTGCAGGATCTCACGATCGCCTTTGAAAAGTCGAATAATCTCGCTTTAAAATCTGTACTGCCGAATTTTGCGGTGCTGGCGAAAATTTCGGAGCCCCCGCTGTATAAGGGCGAATACGACGATGAGATTGAGGAGAGGAACGATTGGGACAAGCTGTGCGAGTGTCTTCGGTCGGTGCATGTCATCTTACAGGTGAACAACCATTTACCGTTACCTTTATCTATGCTGAAGCAGTGATTCTCAAGCTGTGTGCCCCAGATTCTCAGGTTTGCCGTGAATCTTTTAGGAATTATGGAAAAAAACTGTATGAATATATAAAGGGAGGCGTTGATTTACAAAATGGTGTTGCCACAAAAAAAACTTGATGAATTTGGCTGTCTTCTTCGAATTAGCGATTCCATGATTGGGAGAAAGTAATCAAAATTCCCATACCCTTATTACTTATCTTCATGGCAATGTGAGCATGGCTTTTCAATTTTGAATCAAATTAAAGCTGTAAACAGGAGAGACTGCTTGGAATTGGCAACAAAATGTGAGTATGTTTGTCAACAATTTTACCTCGTGTAGCTACGTTTGTATAATTGAGCAAATCCATCACATCAACACGTGGAGATACATTTTCTAAAATAACCTTTCTTCTCTTGTGAGTGTGCCGTGACAGTTTAATAATTTTTTCTTTGCAACAAGCTAAAAAGTTTGTGAACCACTGGAGTATATACATTAGGGCTCTTCAAAAATGAATTTTTTTCTCAAATCGTACTGGCTACTTGATAAAATTGTTAGGTTACCTAATTTAAGCCTACACACCAAATTTGGTTCAATTCCAACCAGTAGCCGCATCGCTACGGGAGAAGAAAGTTTCTATTTATTATATGGAAGCGGAGTTATGGCCGTCGAAAAATTTGGATTGTGAATAAAATAGTATTCACGGTGACCAATTCTTTAATTATTTATTATAGCGGTGCCCACCGTAAATACTATTTTATTCAAATCCAAATTTTTCGACGGCCATAACTCCACTTCCGCTGGTTGGAATTGAACCAAATTTCATGTGTAAGCATAAATTAGGTAATCTAACAATTTTATCAAGTAGCCAGTACGATTTGAGAAAAAAAGTCATTTTTGAAGAGCCCCAATATACATAGAGTATTGTGTTCTACTAGCGTCGTAAACAATCTCTCGTCTCTATGGATTTTGCACCTAGTAAATAGGTAAGTATTCTATGTCATGTTTTTCCTAGAAAAAACTGGAAACGGTTATGGTTTTGATTTTAAGCTACTCCTACCAATTGAATGGTAGATTCATTTTGAAATGAACCCGAATATTTTTGGCTTCAGCGCTCTCTTTGCCTCGATTTTTTTGGAACTTCATGCCAGTGACGTCATATTTTGTGATACGGTTGTCGATATACAATGTTCTTTCCAATTCTCCAAGTAGTTGCTGACGATCATCGCTGACGAGTGTCTGCCGAAAATATTCGGGTTCATTTCAATATGAATATACTATACAATTGTATATTGAGGTTCTGTACCTCCAAGAAGCTACTCCCGCTAAGTAGTGCAATTTGTAACCTCGTGCAAAACTTATCAGGAGCTTGTGGCGTTTTCGAGCGATCACTCGCACGAGACATGGAGAGACGAAGAGGCCGACGGACAGAGCATGAAGTTTAAGACTTCGTTTTGCAGAGATATCAAGAACAAAGGAAGATGCCCGAGAGGTGCGTGTTTTTCAATAGTCAATAGTGGAGCAAGGATCCAGACTGTCGGTACTAGGTGCAGCACGTCAATTTTCCATAGGTATACGGGATCTATGACGTCACAAAGAGCTGGCAAATAAGCTGTATGTAAATGCCAAACAATCAATATTAAACCGACACTCGCAAGCGTTTAACACCAACTACCCAGTCTGCAGTATATAGTTACAAAATTACGATACTATCAAGCAGTCGCGAAGCCAGCAGGAAAAAAGGAAGATGTTTCCATTAATTTCAATCGACATCTTTCGTATCGAGGTCTCGGTCTTGGTTTCTCGCGTCGCGTCTTCTAATCACTTACTTTCGGTCAATGTGTTGGCGATTTGCCAGGGATGTAAAGACTCAAGTCACGTTCTTTTGTTGACTCGACTTGACTCCAGTTTTCAAATGCATAAAATGACTCTAGACTAGGACGGCCAAGACAGACTTTTCATTGAAACTTCGAAGAATAGTTGAGTCGCCACATTATTGGTACTTCCTCTATCAGCCCTGATACTTGGAAAATTGGGCCAGAAACTGTTAGGACTGAGGAAAATTACGATATTATGAATACGATCCATTCTATATCACTCGAGCAGAGTTGTAACAAGTGGGTTGAACTGGGTTGAACTCAAAACTAAACAGTGAGCGCAATGACTTGACCTTGGACTTGAGTCGGTGTTGAATTGAAAATGACTCGACTACCCCCGAGTCAAAACCATAAAAGTCACATTGACTTGTCACTCGGAACCTTGTGTCTTGAACGCAACCCTGCGATTTGCCCACGTAAGCAGCAATATGTAAGCGAAATACATAGCTTATTTGTAAATCACACAATCCACCAGCTGGTTTAGGAAGCAGCGTGACCCATGGTGTTGTGGATATTCTTCGCACCTAAAAAATTTACTAGCTGGGCTCGGCATATTTCAGGAGCGTCGTGCACTTTCGCCCACACAGAAGAGGAATTGCATCGACACAGGAATAAACGGAAAAAGGCCAGCCTTTCGGCAGCAGGTAACGTTCTCCGCGTGTCCGTAACATAACGCGGCCCTTGTGAAATTGGTTTGACAGCGTCGTTTGTCCGTCTGTTTTTAGCATCGCACAGTCTGTCACAACAGAAAGCAAAGACCGTCGCGAAGGATGAAAGCGTTTTCAATCATGGTGCCTTCTTAATTTGTTTGCAAGTCGCAAGCGCAAAAACTATGTGTTTTACATTTCACAGGTAACAACATGAGACCCGCCGCCATCGAAGAAGACAACAGGTAAGGTGATCACTGATCAGTAACGAGATGAGGTTAAATTAGTCATACTTTGTACTTGAGTAGAAGTACCATTAACGACTTCAATTTCTATTCAAATAGAAGTAGCGCTTTCCAAGTAAGTAAAACAGGCAGTATTCTAGGCCTTGCTTTGCCTGAAACAGTGGTTCTCGACCTGTGGCACACTAAGTCATTTTAGGTGAATAGGCTTTTAAAAGTACAGAACTTCAATACTGCAACAAACAATAAGTTCATATTGCCAAAGTTATTCCACTCGAGACTTTCTAACCGACTCTCATCAGGAGCAAATCTCGGTAAAATCGGTTAAACAAATTCGTAATATATCACTATCAAAATATATACGTTTTGACGCAGGCCTGGGCAAAGTGCCGCCCGCGGGCCACATGCGGCCCGCGAAAGGTTCCTTGGAAATCAAAACATAAAACTTGCTTTTTGAATGATTAAAACTGGCTGTATCAAATGAACAGGAAATTCGTTTGCTTTGAAGTATGTTCATTAATATGCCACGATAACGCTGCCTGCGTACGCATGCGTAGTCCAGATTCAAAATAAAGGCAACGTGGCAAAGTAGGAGTAGCAATTGAAGACAAAAGAAATCGCTCTTTCCATCTAGTTTAGTTCAAACCTTCCTTGCTGCCATTGTCAAATGACGCATTATACGGTGTGAGTTTCAATTTGTTACGTGATATGTTTCCCAATCCCTAATTCGTAAAACAGGTCAATCAGTGCTTGTGATTGATATATGACTCGTCATACCTATCAGCACACATAAAGGATTAACGGTCATGCCCAAAAAAGAAAGCTGAAAACTGAAATTCAAAGAAGATTTTGGTTTAGAATTTAGAGCACTATATAAATACACTAGACTGGAGTCAGGGGTAAATCGGTCCTTTCAGTTTTAGCATGTCGCCGAGATTGAGAATTTTAACAAAAGTCGGTCTTATGACAAAAACACGATAAAACACTCGGTCAAGGGAGGACGAAGCTCAGAAAAACTGCAAGCTTCGCTCAACATAAAGGTTATTTAAGTTGTACACTGCTCGGAAGGCAGCGACCAAGAAAATAAGCTTTGTACTATTGCATATACATTTCAGTGCAGTGGTTCTCAAACTGGGAGACGTGAAAGCATCAGAAGGGTGGGGCGATATACCCCAGCTTTGTATATTGTCCGACTTAATACATGTCACAATTCTCTCATTAACAGCCATAATCTTCCATGCTATCAAACTATCTATTGGGATTAGCCTACTAGCATTCCGGTTGCACTTTTTCATATTTTCTGATATCATGATAAGGGGGTTCGAAATTGTTCACTATCATAAAAAGAGGAGTGCCTGAAAAGTTTGAGAACCACTGTTTTAAATTCATAATAGAAGAATGTGGATAGGGGTTTTAAGAAAGGAAAAATGTATCATGTTAAACAATCTTACGAAACATGACAGCAAATAGATATTTTTAATTAACCGTCACTTTCTCATCACCCAATATCAACACATTCACTGAGCAGCATTTATTAGGAATGTAATTTACAAATAAAATTGAAATACGCTGGAGAATTGAGCTAGGATTTTTCACTCGGCCCGCCAACGTATTTATGTTTCTCATTTGGCCGGCGGATAAAAATAATTGCCCATCCCTGTTCTGACGTAATAATGGTACACAGTAAATGCAGTATACATTTCTTTTCAAGTAAAATTAGTTTACGCAAAATCTTTACTGTAATGTTTTTCTAATGTACGAAATGTCTTCATTGAGACTCAGACGGCCAGGACCAACATTTCATAGTAATTTCGAAGAATAGTAAAGTAACCACCATATTGGGATTTCGTCTATTGGTACTGGTACTTGAAAATGCGACCAAAAAAAAACTGCTAAAAGTGAGGAAAATTAGTATGATAAAAATGCGAATCACTCGATATCACCAGAGTTATAAAAAGTGGATTTAACAAGACTTCAACGGGAATCTGAGCAGTCCAACACAATGACTTGGACTAGGACTCGAGTCATAATACCATGACTGGAACTCGACCCTCTGATCGCTGACTTGACTCGGTGATGAATTGAAAATGACTCGAGTCAAAGCGATAAAAGTGAGATTGACATGTGACACGGAACCTTGAGACGCGGTCACAACCCTGGTCATGTGTCTTGGATTTCTTTCAACAACCATTAACCACTTTTTCAGACCTCCGCAACACTGCACGATTGAAACGCCGCAAAACCAACACATTTACCACGAGACTCCTCCTTACCAACCGCCGCCTGTCACACCCCATTATGCCCCTAACGAAACCGCCCCACCTCCAGAACACTCAAACCCACAGCACCAAGCGCTACATCACCCACCCATGCATTATCCGCCACCATCACAACCTTATCCCTGTAATTATCCCAACCCGGCGCAACTTCAAATTCGGCCCGAAAACACACACCCTGTATCTCAGCCAGGACAGCAACGTAACTTTACAGTCACGCTCTCGTTCCAAGCTGCCCCGGATCAACAGTCCATGCAGCTCGCCGGGGCAGATATTATTCAATCGCCTCGATTTCATGACGCCGTTCATCAGCAACGAGCTCCTACCAATCTGGAAAATTTTGGGCCGGGCAACATTACGCCACTGCGTGCCCCAGCACCCGTTTACCGCCCCTACCAGCAGAGTCCGAACCAGTTTTATCACATGAACCGACCCGATTTTACCCTTATGACACCCCCCATGCATCCGCAACCACCAATGTACCCTGCCGGGTCTCAAATTCACCCACCGCCCATGGCGCAGCCGTTTGGACGAGTACAGGGTGCTTGTTATGACCCGAGTTATCCACAGCAGTCGTACAGGCCAGCCGGTCCTGGTCCTATGGCGCATAGTTATATGACGCAACAGAATCATCCGATATTTGTGCCAGTTAGGCCCGGCCAGTCCCGCCAAGCCTACGAGACAGCTGCACTGGTAAGTGTTTTGTGTACTGGTATGTAAATTAAGTTCTGTCCAGACGTGGTTAGTAGCAATGTACTGAAATAGACTCGGCCTACTTTCACTGTTTGCACGAGTGGTTATAATTTTAGACTGCTTTAACTTCGACTTTGGACAGTTTTAATTAAAAACTACATCGGCTACTATTTACACTAGAGTTGTTTGAAAATAACGTTTGTTTTCGGATCCCGGGGATTCACTTATTAAATTGTTAGGTTGCCTAAAGAAAATGCTACACACCAAATTTTACTCGATTTCAACCGGTAGATGTGAACGAAGAGTTTGAAAATTTTGAAT